>APFE030551444.1:0-20998 GCA_000404065.3 Pinus taeda | reverse complement strand
AAACAAATGCAATTAAAAAGGCATATAATATTTCAATCTAAAGTTGGCAGAGATGAGTTGAAATGAATAGCCAAATGACCGGGTCGAAATGGCCAAAATTGACAAACATATACATGTACTAAGCCTTGGTATATCTATACTCTAGTCAAATTATTTTGTGTTTGTGGTGTGAATGATTGATATTATGGTAAATAGATATTCATAGAGTTGTTATAAGTTTTGGTTTTCGATTAATTTTGATTTAAAAATTTAAAAATCAATATTATTAATTTATTAAAAATATTTTATTATTTATATATAAAAAATTATATATTTTTTTCAAAATTATAGAAACCTTAAAAAACTAAAATATATAATTATTTAAAAAAAATAAATTAATTTTCATTCCAAGTACGTTAAATTTTCTAGATTTACCTTTTCTAAATTTCACCACGGATTTTCATTAAACATCGCTGGCATATGTTCTCTACTCATAATACAATGTGGACACATGTTCTCTATCTGATTTTTCCTTTGTGGCTTCAATGATACTTTACTGGGGACACTGTCCCATTCCTTAATTTGTGATAAAATTACATGTACACAATTCCAGCACCAAAGTAATAACCTTAACGATGGTTGAAGCTATATCCAAATGACTTTTATTTACTGCTTTAACTATACTCGTGGGCCGGTGGCCGCCTAGGCTCTCGATGGGTAGAAATTTCAATTTCAACTTTGTTTGACAAATTTAATCGTTTCTGCCACTCTAATGCGCATTTCAATGCCGACTAATCACTTTATTACAGAATATTGAAAAGAAAAATGGCAAATGGCCTGTCCGGTCAAATTTCATCCTATCCCACCACAAAAATTTAAACGTAAGTAGAGATAGTTGCTTATGGTACCAAACTCCTTAATTATCTGACCATGTGCTAAACATATGGAATCTTGAAAACTTTTGATAATCTTGACAATGACGGCACCTAATTTCTTCTTTTTAATCACAATGTCGCCCTATCGCCCTATCGCATCTCTTTAATGAAGTTTAATCCTGCAACAACACGGTCCATACCTTATCAGGAAGCTGTGCCTCTCTTCACCACAAAGGGGCAGGGCAGGGGCAAAGGCACCATGTGATTTTCGGGTAGCATATACCCACTGTTTATGCTTCTGGGGATTTCACAACGACGCCCAATCCACTTCTGTCTGGATTGAATCTGCTCTTTCTCCCTTATATGCGCACAGATTTCTTCACCCCCATTTCTCTGCTATGCGCTGCTCTGCAACTAGCAACCCATGGATCTCATCGTTAAAGTCTTAGCTAATCCCAAGAAAACGTTGTGGCTGTTCCAATCACCGATCTGAATAATGGTGTTATCCAAAAGGATCAAAACCGTGGCCACCTGCTCAATACTAGTAATATGTGCATAAAATCCCCTAGGAGACCATCAAGAAATAGTTGCAAATTTCCCTGACAGAGGACAAACACTTCCTGGATCTCGCCGAACCACAATACCTGTGTCTCTACAGCACTCTCCAAACAAATCAGAGAATGGGACGCATCCCAGCACACGTATGTTCTACACTTCCCATCCTTTGGGTTTGTAGGGTCAGTGATTAAGTATGTTATGGGCAGCTACAGGCGGAACGTCGGGTAGATTAAGTAGATCGAGTGCTCGGCTGCAGGGAAACGCCTCTCAATATGGTCCATTGCACTTACAGGGTTAGTAAAGCATCATATATTGTGATTGGGTTCAAAGTTTTTAAATTCTAATAACTTAGACTTGTAATGTGAAAAAAATTTAGACTCCGCCACAAAAATATACGCCATAGCAAAGTAATATTCTGTAACTAGAGATCCGGGCCAAGCAAGGAGTACAAGAGATCTCGAGAGAGGAATTTAGGGATGGTTAATATAGATCTGAGCCAAGCAAGGAGGGCAAAAGAGCCCGAGACACAATCAGTAATCCTTATAGATGAAGGGTGGGCATTGTTTAACGTTCTGGAGATCTAGAACAACTATGGTTCTAAGAAAATTATAGATGGGTGCAAAGGTTTGCCCCTGGCTATAAAGCTCCAAAAGTATGGATGAGTGTCAAGGTTTGCCATTGGTAATAAACCTCATGCACCCGCAATGAATATCAATTTGTACAATTGCATACTACTTTATTTTTAATGAGAGTCTTAGAGCCATCTTTTGCAGTGGCTCTACCTTTGATTCAGAGCTCTATCAACGCCAGAGCTCTATCAACGTTTGAGATGAAGTTATGATGTTTTGAAGAAATCCATTTTGAATAAATCTGTGTAGATGTGGATTGCTCTATCAACGGTTAAGGTGGAGTTATAATGCTTTGAAAAAATCCTGGGCAGGTGTGGATTGCAAAAATGTTTAATTAGAAACAGATGGACAAACCATTTAGTAGGCAGGGCCATTTAAAAGGTTTTCTAGATCATTGTTCATTTATATACCTAAAGCTTGTGATTGCCATAAGAGGTTCTGTCAAGATTTCTAGTCAGTTTCAACTCTCTCCGGTTGTAGAGTGTGCCAGAAACTGAATTTTCCCCATGTGAGCGCTTAAAAATGTCAAGTATTTCCGATCTACTTGATTGAACAGATTCTGATTTAGGGGAAAGTCCTTCATTGCGTATGGAACTCAATGTGCAAAGCAGTGTTTGGGGTCTGAGGGGTCTCATAAATCTGAGGGAGCTCGCTGTAACTTTGAACTTGGGTGAAATAAGGTCAGAAATTGAAGGGGCACAATGGAATCCTAGTTGGAGGACAGACATTTGTGGTTGTATACACTGTATTCCCAGGATAGGCAGACCACAAAGAAGCTACAAATTTCATGATCAGCAGGTCAGATTGCACTTGCAAATTCGAGCATCTTAAAATTGTAACATTTTACAACTGTTGGCATCTAAAAGCAGCTCTCATTGTTGGAGAGGTTGCTATATTTAAAGTTACTGAGGTTGCAAGCCCTCTCTCTGTTGGAGAGGTTGCTATATTTGAAGTTACTGAAGTTGCAAGCCCTCTCTCTGTTGGAAAGGTTTACATACTTAAAGTTTCTAAAGTTGCAAGCCAGTAATGATTTCAGGGAATAGGTTGCCATCCAATTTGAACATATTATTTGGCCAAGTAGATGGGTGACAAAGCATAAATTGAGAAGATGGTGAGATGAAAATCTTACTTGAAAACTTAAGAATGGCAAGTACATGCATGGTTTATCTACTCAAAGTCTCACGAAGTTTTGTCCTAAATGTGATGGTGATTAAACCAACGCCACAGGGCCTGAAATTTCTATCAGAAATTAGGGATTCAGTGAAACAAGAACTATAAAATATACTAGTGTTCTTTGCTCATTGAGATAGTGGGAGTATTTTTTGTGTAAGGGATGCCTCCTGTGAAGACTAGATGCAGACTCTGTCTCTTGCTTCTTTGTTCCTTTCGCAAATTCTTTGTACTACTGCAGTGATGTACTATATTTGCCATTGCAGTATTTATACAGTTATAGATTTATCCAAAATATTTAGCATTCTAAGTGTTCAGTTTATTTTTCAGACTCTACTTCTTTTATTTATTTATAAATTTGGAGTGCTCTTTCAGTACATTTCATACTTTAATTATTGTATCATTAACAAGAAGCCCAGTGGAATGGCTCTCTGGTGGAAATACCATTTCTGCTGGGATTTGATTTTTTTCGTTGAAAAGGAGGGAAGATTTATTAATTAAGTTCCTTTTCCAATGGAGATTGAAAAATATTTATTAAAAACACCCTGTAGAATGTTTGAATGGCATGAAGCCAAAATTTGTGATGTTTGTCCAATGGAATCGCATTTCTTCTCATGTAGAACAAAAGTCCAAATTTGTAATTTTTTCTTAATGTAATTCCATTTATTCTGATATGTCATTACTTTGGTTTAAGAGAGATTTCAAGTTTAATAATTTTTTCCTGTATTGAAATAGAAATTGAAAATATTTATCATGAGGACCTCTAATTCATGGACGTCGTGTAAACAACTGGAGCTTCTCACAATATAAGAGCCATCTACCAAAAATTAAAGATGTGATGTACCTCAACATTATCTAGATTATCATCCCAAAGTTCTAAAACAGAAAATATCTTCCATGTGTTGGCATTGTTTTTTTTACAGGGCAAGCCCAAGAGATAGTGTAAATTTCAATCTTACTCTTCATACATCAGATATAACAAACCTGCTTCCCATCTTAGACCTGGCCTTGATTTCAAAGCACATATGATATCTAATTCAAGGTTTATATCCTCTCCATTTCCTATTTCCACTAGAAAACTAATTCCTCTTATACAAAGAGGGTTTTCTTTCTCGTAACGGTGTTGTTTAAGATAATTGTAACACTACTGAATTTCATTTTCTCAACTAAAATTATACAGGTTTTATGTTCTTCGATCCTTTTATTTCCATGGAATTCAATCTAAACTGGGAAAATTAAATTCCTCTGGGATAAAAGAATAATTGAGTAATGTAATTTTAAGTTTATTCCGAAAAACCTTAGTGTACATGTGTTATGACAACATATAACATATATATGATAAGATGAGAGTTAACAGCAATACAAGTTATACTGGTTGGGTGGCAATGCAACAACATGTCTGTTGAAATCATAGCAGTATGGGGATTATTGTGGTTTGCAAAGTTATTAGAGGTTTAGATTATTAATTAATTAATGATATAAATGGATCTTCCTCCTTTTTGTATTTTTATCGGATGGGTTGGTTCAATCCTATTGAACATTCCAAACAATCATTTTAGAAAGCAACACCATGACAGATACTATGTCAAAGAAAAGACTGAATGATATATTTTTGTCTTCTGGAACACAACAACATCATTGCTGAGACCCATCGTTCTCCGTTGGAGCTGAACTTGCCTATTTGCTTTTGGATGGACTTAGTTTTTTCTGTATATTATCTGAGAAACTGTTTACATCGTTTTTGGTTTTTGTTTTATATATGGGACATATCCTATGTTGGCACAACACATCTATATTTTGGTTTCTGTTTTAATATGTACATTCCAGATTTGAACTCAGGCCAAATAGGCAATATCTGGAAAATATGTTTGTTTCTACATACTATAGAGCTTTTTGGTATACATGATGTATCATCAAAATTGGTGACATGTACTGGCTTAATTTAATACAAACCAGTATGTTTTTACTTCTGAAAAAGAGGATGAGAGTTATGAATGACCAGAAAATTTTCTGAACATTATTCGGTAAGATTTAGAGGATGAGAGTTATGAATGACCAGAGGAAGGAAAATTTTCTGATCGTTATTCGGTAAGATTTATAAGTTAATAAAATTAAGATTTATAAGGTAATCATTTAACAAAATTACAGCAACCTGAGAAATTAGGAATGAGATAAAAATAAACTTTAGTTTTTAAATATTATTTAAAATTTCTAAAGAATAAATCAAAATTAAAACATATTAACCGTGAAACTTAACTAATAAATATCAAACTAACATTGTAGTTCTCTGGACATTTCAATCTCCGAACAATGGGAGAATAAATTAAATAGAATCTTAAAAAGTAATACATCAAACAATTTTTGTTATCCTCCAAATTAGTCTTTGCTTTATTGAATCTAACCAAACTTGCCCGAATCTTTGACTTTATAAGTTTGACCAAACGTCCTTGATCCTGCCTAGTCAGTTACTCATAATATGACCTGCACATATATAAGCCAATGGTGCTAATAAATTACAATGAGCTTGTTAAGTAGATGTCCTGTAGCACTGCCACTTGGCACGACTCCTTATCAGGGCAGTTTAGTTGATGTTGTGGCAGCGCAAAGACTTTACAGTGCTGACTTGTAATCTGTAATGCGATATCACAAAGAAATTACAGGGAAAGTTGTGGTGAGACTTAATTTAGTTCTGAAAATTTTCATAACTATGTTATAAACTTTAAATTTATAACATATATATAATTTAGAAATCTAATAACAATCTACAAAATTTATTTTAAAATTGTAAATACAAATAAAAATGTTTTAAAATAAATTAAATAATAATAAAATTTATTAGAAGTGGGGAATTGCAATTTTAGGGTTATAGGTTTTGTAATGCTAGACTTTATTAGGGTTGTTTTCTATAGTAGACTTGTCAGCCTCACACTTAGGCTCACCCCACACATTAGCCTTGTGGTGGAATGGGTGGATTACTCCCATGACCTGCTGGAAGCACTCAAATCTCGATGTCCCCAACACTTGGACCCTTATGGTAGTCATCCACATCTCTAATGGTCGCCTTCGTCGCATCAACCTTGTCAATCCTCCTTGACCCCCTGGCCCCCTCCCCCGCCTCACCCCGACAACATCTCCTAATTCTCCATAGTCGAACACTTGGTTGCGACTTGTCACATCTAAGAATGGGCATCCAATTGCTTTTCCCCTCACCCCTCTCTCAAATATGTCCTCCCTCCTCTCGCTTTCTTAGTATCGACCTTGAAGTTTTACTCTGCCCTTGCTCCCTGTTGGAAATTGGCCCTATTTTACCCACTGCTACCTCCTCAAACTTGTGCCTAGTTTTCCTCCCTTATCGCTCTCCTGACCCTCCTTGCCTTGGTTTCCTAAGCAATATTTTGATGTTGGAGATATTTAGCAGAATTGGATTCCCCTCTAGACCTAATCCCCACTGTAGCTCCAATTGACAATAAAACATAGAAACAAAGTTGGAAATGCATAAAACAGAAAGTGGGAAGAACCTAACTTGTTTCTAGGAAAGAACATTAAGTTAAATGACATTCACATGATGGAGGGTTTTACAATTGTTGGTAGGTTTGATAGCAAATATACGTCCATGGGCGTTCTCAGGAAATGCACAAAGACAAATTTCTCTTCTCTCTTAGAATACTCCACTCATTGCTTGATAATGGCTAAAGGATGGATGGGTTGGATTGTTGACTCTGTAGAGGATGTGGGAAAGATCCTTTAGGGCCGCTAGTCAAGGGGCTCACAGGCACTGTTTATGAAAAATGGACCATTACTTTCAATGCCCACTATTGAAATGAACATGAAAATGTGCAATCACTTCTATGATATTCTACTAAATTGTCTTTTTCAGGATGGATTCTAATACCTTATTGGTGACCTCCACCTGTCCATTGATTTGTGGATGGTAAGGAGTGGACATTGGGTGTTTGATCTTGAACTGTTCAATCATGGACTTAATAATTCGAGAAGTGAATTGGGTTCCTTAGTCTATAATAATATTTTGCGGAATGCCATAATGGACAAAGATCTCTTCATATAAAAAATCAACCACAACTTGTTTTATTTCTTTTGAGAAGGCATTTGCTTCAACCCACTTAATTACATAGTCTATGCATACCAAAATGTACATCGTTTGTCTTGATGGTGGGTTTATGGGTCCTATAAAATCAAAGGCCCATTTCTTAAAAGGTTCTATCAGAACCTTGGGTTGCAATGCAATCTCATCTGTTTATATAGGTCTTCCCATCCATTGACACTTATTGCAATTGTGGACATACCTCTCAGCATCCCTAAAAATAGTGGGTCAATAGTATCCCAGTTGAAAAACCCTATTTGCAGTTATTTGGTCTGTAAAGTGTCCCCCACATGGTTTGTCATGACATGCCTTAAGGATGTCAAATATATCATCTTCTCACACACAACATCAAATCAAAAAAACTGGCCTTGTGCGGAAAAAGTACCCCTGAACCCAAGAATACATGACATTGTGTCGAACAACTTTTTGATGTTCTCTTCGTGATAAATGTTGTGGAAGATTTTCGGTAGGAAAATAATTAGCAATATTTGCAAACCAAGGTGTATTAGTAGATAACGTGAGCAAATGCTCATCACAAAAGGCATCTTCCATTGGGACAAATTTCTCCTTGTATTCAACCTAGAGAGAAAATTAACTACGCCGTTCTCTTTTCTAGGTTTATCAAGAATAATGATATTGAAATCTTAGAAAAGAAGAAACCACTTGGTTACCTTACCATTAGCCATAGGTTTGTTCATAAGATAACGCATGGTAGAGTGATTAGTGTGTACAAATACTAGCTATTCGATGATATAATGACAAAATTTGTTAATGGCATGCACAACATCAAGAAATTATTTTTTCAGTAATGATACAATTATATTTAGTCAAGGTAAGGTTTTTACTACAATAATAGATGGCATAAGGTTGTTGTTCCTCCTTATCCAACACAACTCCAATTGTTGTATCAAAAACATTAGCAAATATATGGCATGAAAGGGACCATTAGGTCCCCACAAAATAGGGGTTGTAGAAAATTTATCCTTTAAAGCTTCAAAAGCTACTTGACATTTATCAATCTAGCATAATTTTGCATGTTTGCTTAATAAAAAAAATGGGGGTAATGATACCTTAGTAAATTTTTCTAGAAACCTATGGTAGTACCCAGTGTATCCTAAGAAATTGCGGACATCTTTATTAGAAGTTGGAGCTAGGATATTACAAATAACCGTTTTATCCCTTCAAAAGACACCTAATGTTTTAACATGATGCCCCCAGTAAGAAGCATTTGGAAATTTTCACTAATGAGAGCAAGGTTAGTTTCCTTGCATTAGACTAAAACCTTTTCAAGGTTGCTTACAACCTCCTCGAAGGTATTTCCATATAGGATGAAATCATCCATATATATTTCAATACAATCATTGGTAAGGTCAGTAAATATGCCAAGTGAAACCCTTTGAAATGTGGTAGGAGATTTACATAAGCCAAATGGAGGAACTCGGTAAGCATATGTTGCACAAAGGCATGTAAATGTTATTTCTTGGTCTTCAGGGGGCACCTAGATCTGGTTAGAGCTACTTAATCTATAAAGAAAAGAGAAAAGTTTCTTCCAAACCAAGGTATTGGGGAGATGGTCAATGAATGGTAAAAGGAAATAGTCCTTCAAGGTAGCCTTCTTTCCCCGAATGCGGGTGAAAGATAGTGCATTGAATGAGGGGGTGGCGGCATTCATTAACAAGTGGCCGCCTGCTCAGGACAAGTGGGCCGAAGGCCCGCGAAGACGTCTGGCCAGCATCAATGGTGGCGGGATATCAACGGGCTGCAGAGGTATTAGGCTCAGACGGATCATTTCGATGCCGAGAGGGGGTCAACTAAGAGGTGAGCGAAGCTCTGGTTGTCTGAAGCTCGGTCTGGACTTGCTGGTGAGCGGCGAGTTCAGTCCTTGGATGTCGGCTCCGCGGGTGAGTGAAGCCAAGCATAAACCTCGGCCCTCGGTTCTGAAGGCCCTGGTTTCGAGCTTGGCTTACCTGGTAATTCGTGGCTCAGAGTCCTGGTTCGAATTGTGGTCTTGGTTAAAATTGTGGTCCTGGTTCGAGTCGTGTCCTGGTTCGATTTGTGTCTTGGTTCAAATTGTGGTGTCCTGGTTCGAATTGTCTGGTCCTGGTTCGAATTATAGCCCTGGTTCGAGTTGTGGTCTCAGTTGTGCGGCGACACAGTCTGTTGGTGTCTGGGTTCGAGTTGTGGCCCTGGGGCGCACTGTACATTCTGGGTTCGGGACGGGTCAGTTCACAGGGAGAAGTTCACCCTGCGTCGCTCTGGAACCATGTCGGCTCTTGACCTGGGTGTCTCTGCGACCTCGGTGCAAAAGTGGGGCTGTGGTTGGGGTTGTGGTGGCCACAGAATGCCACGTGAAAGGCAGAGGGGAGCTTGCAGGCGGGGAGGCTCAAGAGGCGGGGCCAGAGCACGAGCCTCTTCGCCACATTCCTCAGAGTCCTCGGAGGAAATTCGTTCGCCACGAGCTCGCACAGGGCGCGGAAGAGGCAGAGGGCGGGGAAGAACTGTGGTGTGTCCGTTTGGCGGGCATCCATCAACCCGTTTCAGAAACCCCTGCACAATGGACAATGTCGTGTATTATGTATCAGTGCGCATTGAAAAATGCGAGCACGCTGATAGACCAGACGCCCCAGCAGCTCCAAGGCCACCCTCGCCTGTTCAGGGTCAGCGACCACAGCCTTTGGAAGCCTCGGGTGAGGTGGCGAGGAACAGAGCAGGTCCAAGTGCGCCTGAAAGGGACGAAGCGCCGCACACCGACACGAGTGCATCAGAATCCTATGGCTGCACGGTGGTGGAGGAACCACAAGGCACATTTCTCAGTCCTGCGGTGGAGGAGCCACCAAATCCTTACACCTAGGCTCGCGGCTTGGACGTTCGGGGTGGTATGGCTTTTCTATGTTCAGTTTGTTTCTGGAAGTCATGGCAGCGGCCAATGTCAATACTGTGAGTCAGTTATGTCTATGTCTATCTCCATATCAGCGTCTGTAATGTTTATTTCAGTCATGGTTTTTTACATCAGCATCTGTAATGTCTGTGTCTATGTCGGTTATGTTATGCAATTTCAGTGTCTGTAAGGACTATATCGGTCCTGTAAGGGTCTGCAAACTCCTCCCTCGCGCTAGCAGGGAGTGGAAGTTTCAGATTTTGAAGTTTTGAGCATGGTCATGGTTCTAGTTTGGGGTCAGCGGATAGCTTTACAGTCCTTTTTCTCAGGCCCAGTCTCAGTTTCAAACTGTCAAACTTGTTCAGGTAGCCAACTCATGGCGGCAAATGTAACCCTCTGTACTTTTTTTGTATCATAATAGAAATAGTCCGATTTACACAAAAAAAAGGTAGCCTTCTTTAACTCTTGATAATATGCACATACTTGCGATTTACCATTCTTCTTAGGCAAAATAACAAGAGGTGAAAACCATTGACTATTAGAAATAGGGTAGATGAAACCTGCACTAAGTAATTTTTGGAGTTCTTCTTTAACCACATCCTTCATAGTAGAATTCATCCTTTACTCGGGTTGTCAGATAGTTCGGGAATCCTCCATAATGTAAATGTGGTGGGAACATAAATTTAGATAGTCTCCTTTCATATTAGTATAATCCCATGCAAAAGTGTTGTTATGTTTTTGAACATTTCAATAAGATGCTCTTGATGAACAGGTTTTAATCCACTATTAATGCTTAAGGTTTTCTGATGATAAATTTCAATAAGAAGGGAATGTTCATTGGAGACAATAGCCAAATGTGCCATGTTATCCCTTGCTAAATTAGCTTAGCAGGTGAATAGTGGTCTTGAGAGTGCATTTTAAGGAGATGTGCAAGAGGTAAGGGGCCAGGTATGTGAGGTTGAGTCATAAAGGTGCAAATCACATCATCTTCAATGTTTTCCTTAATAATTGAGGCTTGGTAAAGAGTAAGGACAGGTTGTAGTTTCCCTTCATCATTGATATCAGGCTAGAGGGGAGTTTCATAATCCAGAGTGTTTTTGGTAGGGGGATAAAGAGTCAACTTCTTGGTTGAGTTACCATGAGAAATGGTCGTATCCTTGAATTAGTCGCTGATGTATGCATCAAATGTATTCAACCATGGCCTTCCCAACATCAAAGGATATTCCCAAAGATTTCTTAGGTTTTATAATCATAAATTCATCAGGGTATTCCCATGAATCAATAGAGATGAATATATCTTCAAGGACAACTCTTGGCTTTATAATGGACTGATCAACCAATTGTTGAAGCACTATTTGAGTTTCTCATAGTGTTGAGCTTGGAGTTTTTCCATAGTTACTTTTTTGTGACATTAATAATTGCTCTGAAATCTATCGAAGTATTAGGCATGGGAACATTGTTAATATTAATGCTCACGACTGGACTTCCATGGTCCATATATTTAGCTGTGAAAATTTTCCAAAACATTAGGCCACCCAATTTTGATATGAAGAAAAATACTCAAAAGAATTAGGTGTTGAACCAAATGATCGAGGCGTCAGGGTTTTTTTGATCTACCAAATAGATCTAGTTGGTATCTTCATTAACTTCCTAAAAGATTTCCTTAATCGTTAGCAAGGAAGGAAAATCTTGAGTGGCATGTTTTTGTTAACAAATTCTATATATCTCGACACCATTTAAAGGAAATTCCCGAAGGGGGTGTTTCTTCCAACATTTGGAGCAAAATATAGCTAAGGCCAACTTAGCTTCTTCCTTGTACATTTTCACTTGTTGGGTGTCTAATTGGGAGCTAAGTGTACTACAAATGTTAGTCTTAAATTTTTTTAATAAGTTCCATAGCTCCACTTTAGTTACCCCTGTTCTATTTGATCTACTAATTCTAGATATTGTATCTCAAGAAGTATTCATGTATTCACAACTCTCTCTAGAATATCAATTACACAAATAAAAAATCTTGCATATGTTAATTAATAAGGAAATATCTCCTACCCCCATGAGATTTAATGTATCGATACAATCCTCTCATATTCTTTTAAGGAAGATGATACATAGTGTTTCATGATCTAAAATATTCTTTTTTGTCCTTTGTAAATTATATTGAAACCTTTCTACTTAATCCTCTAGACTTTCATCGTCTTCTTGGGACATTTTGAAGATCTCTTCTACAATAGTATTGATTTTTCTTCAAAAATTTCTTCTTCATCTCATCCCAACTTCGGATGGAGTTTCCCCCGAGTCCCATAAACCAATGGAGAGCTGCATCTTTTAAGGTAGAATGAAATAATTTCAATTTTTGTGCATTCTTAGAGTAGTCATAGCTGCGACAAAGGACATCAAACTCAAATAAAAAGGTATTTAGATCTTCCTTTACGAGGCCATGAAAGTTTGGAAGGGCTGAGAAGGGAATGTTCTTCACTTGAAATAATCCATCATTCTCTTGGACATGGAATTCGAAGGTAACATGTTCCTTTTTTCTTAGGTCTAGTAACTTCTTTATTCCTATTACTTTCTTCTATGAATGTTTAGGTTTTTCAGTTCTATTGGAACCCTTAAAACTTTCTAGTTCCTCGTCTAATAGAGTTCCTCCTTTATTTGATAGTGGTTCTTCTTTAGGAGGTTTCCCTACTACACTATGTTGAACGTTTATGGCCTCCAAAGGATCTTTATTTCCTTTCTCACCTGCCAGAATGTTATTTTGGGTGGCTCCTACTACAACATGTGAGTTTTAAAAGACTTTTTCTTTTTTCTACCTATGGTGTTTTAATGCATCTATCATGTCCTAATGCATAAGACGATAAGCTCATAGGTTATTGGAAGGGGTAACAATCCCTTTGGTTGCTTCTATCCCTGGTATCCTTTATCTTATTTACGTGAGGATTCTTGATTCTTTTGAGTGCCTCCCCAACGGTGATTTAATGGGGATTTAAGCTACATAGTACATTTAATTTTTCAAACCGAGGTAGGTAAGCCTATGGGGCACTTTGTGCAGTAACATAGGGGGCAAGACCCTCATGTTGTTCTTAATGACCTAAGTAAAAAAACCCATTGGGAAACAAATTGGGATGGGAGAGTTAGCTTAAAGATATCCCACTACTCGGTTAAATGACAACTCATGCATGGAGGTTTCATTTAAGGTGATTAACTTAGTGTCACCAAGTGAACTCAAATCCAAGAAATTCTACAACAACTTATTTTGTAGCATCTACTTTAGAGTATGCTGACATATCCCCCAATCAACTCAAAAATAGCTACTAATCAATGAACTTGAAATGAAAATGAAACCACACAATCACTTCTATGATATTCTACTAAACCAAATGAAAATCATTTAAATGTAAAAGAATTCATATGCATAAAAAGATGTATAAACAATCTTAATCCTACTGGAAAAAACAAATATAAGCTAAGTTAGAAGATAACCACACCTTGAGTGGGCCTATGCTCAAGGCCAGCCTGTACCTTAACATTGTTAAGCTGTCAACATAGGCTTATATTGAATCGCAAACTTGTCCACAACAACACATTAAAACATAGTCATGAAACTTAATATAAATTCACATTCATAACTTTAAGTCTCAATTTTAATATTAAAAACAATGATTACAAAGTTCTCAAACTAACTAATACTATGTGCTACAAGGCGCTCACACATATATATGAACTACGAGAGTCTAAATTCGAATTTGAATAACAAATTGAATCCACTTGGTTCACTGAATATAAATGAAAATAACAATATGATAACAATAAAACAAAAGACAACAACATATTCCAATTTCATGTTTAACATGAAGACTATATGTGGCCACATACCCTACACATTCAGTCAACATAAGTATCATGATTCATGCCCTTTGCTCAACCTAAACCGTGTATGTTGTCCACTTTTGAGATGCCAAAAGATAGTCGATATTGGGGAAATACCACATGCACAGGGTATCAGCTTCCCCAATGATTTATCATGGCCCATATTGTTGGATTGAATATGCTTCTCTGCAAACTAGCTCATTGGCCCATGATGCTTGGTGCTACTGTGCATCTTTTACCAGTCTAACTGTCTTTGCAAGATTGATCCCTGTGGTTGCAAAGTGATCGACGTTCCTTTCCAGGTCCGGTTATAAAAAAATAGTATACTCCATGTTTTTTGATGTGGCAACAAAAGTCCTTGGTTCTTGATCAAAGGAATAAAGTTCTTTGTCCTCCGACTAGAATGATTTCCTTGATGCTTGGCCAAAATTGACATTGTTGTTGATAGCCAACTTGGTAACTTAGGAAAACCTTTTAGCATTGTAGTTATTCCACCATTTTCTTGTATGCACACCAAACTTTAATCATAAACATATAGGTATATACCGAGTGACTTGACACCTACACTTTGATACTTCTTCAACATCCCATTCTAACTATAACAAGAAAATAAAGAACTTAACAAGCATATATATATATATATATATATATATATACTTGTGAGTGTAAGAGAAATAAAGAGGGTATATAATGATCAAAAGTCAGAAAAAAAGAGGTAAATTGCGAAAAAAGGGATAGTTTAATGAAAAAAAAGAGTGTCAATCCAGTGACTCATCATCTCCCCTAACCAATTTGGTTGCATGTCCTCATGTGAATCATTATGCCTCGGGGATTCTAGGATGTAAGCCACCCTAATTGTAAGCAGGGTGTCCAAAGCCTCCCAAATTATAATATCTTAGAGTCTTTTCCACCTCTGTGTAGTTTGACCTCTCCTCCTACTCATCTGATTAAACGAGAAGTCTTTAAAATCTTGTAGGGCACCAAAGAAAGGGATAGTGAAAACGAAGTCCCACCCACATAGGCCACGCTTAAATAAAGAATAAGTGTAAAACATTGCTCTATTGAGAGCAAGAACAAAGTAGGGATACCCCATGGGATGTATATCTTGCAGAAATGGTGGCGAAATGGTGGCAACCCTTCTCAAATGTCATGTGCAACTAGGAGAGATTCTAATCAATAGGTCTTGGCTAGTTCATGATATTTCCTAACAACATAACATTGATTGTGTCAAATAGTGATTGAGTCACTTATATCCTCTCTCGGCCTCAGTAAATCATTAACAATTAGTCGAGTAAGTAGATAGTACTCCTCCCTAACCATTAGCTTGACTTCGGTGTTTATATGGGCATACAAGTCAAATTCCTTCTTCCATTTTACCAATTTGGTTATATAAGACATAAAGTCCCTTAGTTGTAGATCCCCAACAAAGGGATTAGGATTCCACTATGAGTTATCTTGTAAAGCAAAATAAAAAAAGTAAATTTAACAAAGTAAATTTTGTTATGTTGTGTATGACTTATGATGGACTTCAATAAAGGTGAGTGGTTGATCAATTTCATATGGATGATCAACCCTACGCTAACTAAGTCAGAAATAAATCCATTGATCATGGAAGTAAATGGGGTATACCCTAGAAAGGTACCTGATAAGTAGAAGCTTGCATTCCTAATTCACACATTTCCTTATTAAGCTTTTGTTCCTTTTGATAAATATCCTTCCACTTCATGATCTAACTTTTCCATTTCTTCCTTTGTCATGTACATATAAAGCCACCTATGCCTCATTTTTTCAATGACTTGTCGGTGACTCTCCTTATTGATAATGCCTAAATCAGAGAGGTCATCTTTAGTTTTCCACCGAGGCATATCTGAATTCAACTGTAGGAATGCATCAATGTTGTAAGATTATCATCTAAAATGATATTAATAATTTTCTAAGCCTCCTTTGTGCAACCCTCTAAAAATGCTTTGGCCCTAGATTCATGGTTTTATTCATGATCAATAGTGTCAAGTAGGGTACTAATATTATAAGTTTTGTCTTATTCCAATGCAATTTACCCCTAAGTTTCTCATTCTATAAAAATAACTTCTTGTTTTCTTTAGGAGGGTCTAATAAATAGGGCTACAAAATTGAGAAAATCTTGGAGGAAAAACTTTACCTCCACTTCACTTCACTTTCCCCAACTTGAATTAATTGTCCCTGATTGTGAAAGTTGATGGTAATTCTTCTGCAACATTCTCTACAACATCCTTTTGTTATAGTGCTGACATTGGCTTCGTAGCTTCACCACTCATGAAATTGTCAAACCCCTTTGTCGTGACTTCTAGTGCACTATAAGCTGGCACATCTGGTGGTAAGGTGCTTAGTTATTCAACGAAATCCAAGGCTTTAGAATTATTTGTTTCCTCCTTACCTCTCTAGCACACAAAGTTTCTCAACTCCTAGTTGGGTATTGACGACTTGATGTAGAAGGAGCTTCTAGATTTAATTATTTCCTACATGGCAAAACCCTTACACTAGGTTTGCTTTGAACTCCCAAAATAAAGGTATCTCAGGGTATGTCCAAGAAGTGTAATTCAACATCAATTAACATTTTAATTGACCCCTAGTGACATAGTCCAACCTCGCATTTTTTTGTTTTTCTGTCTCACCGGTGCCACCATTTTGGTTAAACACTTCAACGAATAGTATGGCATGTTCAAAGGCTTATGCCATGCCAAGTGCATGACAATATTGACATGGTAGTGGTACACCATATTGTATCAACCTTCATAGGTCACCAATTTTTGAACTAAAAACACCATGCCCTACCATAGAGGAAGGGGGGCCTCATGACAGATACCCTTCCTTCGGTCTAGTAATGACGACAATTCCTACAAGAAGGGCACCAACATTCACTGGCAATTTTGAATTCTTAGACTATGGCTCACCTTCTCATGAAATCTTTGTAACACCCACAATCCTTTCCTCATTTACCATTATTGTGAGCTGCAAAACTAGAGCCCAAGTCGCATTAAAACATTTGTGTGAATTTGAGAGTAATGCTTGTATCGTGCCCTTGAAAGGATGTAAGAAACTCATCCCATTCAACCTTTACAAATACTGAGTTGATAATAGCGACTTACAAGGTGTGTCAGTACTCGTGATAAGGTAGTTGTCCATACTAATTAAGATAGTCATCCATACCAATCCATGTCCTATTCCTTCTAGAAAACCATACCAAGAAGCCTAAGTGCCTCTTACAACTGTAAATGTACCATAATGTTATGCCCCTTCAAATATTGGTATCCATTGTTCCCACGCTAACTGTTCTTTTCTATAGATAACCAAAAATAACTTGACATATATCATGCAATTCGCCAATTTTAACATGTTCATGTGCTATATCATGTGCCCAAAATTGAATATATGTTTTCAACAAAGTAGTGACCTAAGCCAATGAAGACGGACAAGAGGCTAAAGTTACCTAACATAAATTTATGGAGAACAATCTACATAGTATCTTGACATCAATTTAGGGAGGATGCTTTCCCTGGCAACTAGATGTGCAATGCACTTTCCAAAGACCACAACCATAATTGTAAATGCAACTTATATTATACATGGGTGATTCATTGTCACATATATCGTGTAATATATATTATGATTTCCCCTACATTTGTTCTTTATTTGCCTTTAGTTTTTAGCTATGGTGGGTTTTGGCAATGGAATCACAACCAACATCGTCGACACCACTATTAGTATAGTCATCCAAAAGATGAAGGGTATCATTAAGATGAAGGAAAATATTCATCATCTTGATATTGAATTAGCCTATATGGGGGCCTTTTTACGCCTTATTGAAATCCAATTCCAAGAGCAACATATAATTCTCCTAGTGCCCATCCAAAAATGTTTGGAAAGAATTCACCATGCGCTTCGAGAGGCTGATGACTTGATCATTTGTGCCAAGCCACAACCATGGTGTCTCAGCGATTGTTCCCTCTACAACCCCAAGTTGTCCACCCAAATTAAAGATTGGAAGATAGGATTTGATCGACGCTTTGAAGAACTTGAAAGGGTATTTTCAATATCATCCAATACTCAACAGTCTCGCATCCAACTTTATGCCTTGACTACCTCAGTCAAAAGTGTTTCTTCAACCTGTTATAGACTCTTGCTTCATATAGTTGACCGCTGAATCTGTTCAAATGCACTTGTAGATATGGCTTGTTGAAGCTCATCTAGAATCTCAGATGTTTGGTGTTGAAGGCATGGGAGGAGTTAGAAAGACGACGGTACTTAAACTAGTCTGCAAATTACAAATATATGAGTGGTATTTTTGATGTGATATTGTAGGAATTTACAGGGTAAGTTCCTTAGAAAGAACACCAAGAGGACACCGCTCACAACCAGATCTCAAATCAATACACCAGTATTTTTGACGTGGTTAAATCCCTCAAAGAGGGAAACAGTCCACGGCCTGAGCCAACGTGGCCACTTCAGGCAATTTATTAATCAAAGAATGAAAATTTACATAAGCTTTCTCTCATAGACGGATTTTAACCACGTCAAAAATACTGGTGTATTGATTTGAGATCTGGTTGTGAGCGGTGTCCTTTTGGTGTTCTTTCTGTGGAACTTACCCTGTAAATTCCTACATGGTATCAAAGCTATTTGAGGGCCGTGTTCGTTGGTGATCCAAATCTGAAGCCGGTAGAACTGCATGCGGTTGTCGTTTCCTAGATCTACTGTTTCTAACTACTTTCGAGCCGAGAGGACTGCTCTGTTCTGTTCGAAGCATCTGTTCCAGTGAGGAACCCCTTTCGTTTCACGCGAAAAGGTTTCCGATAGCCCTATCTGTGTCATTTTTAAGATCTGCAGGTATACAATGTTTATCTGCAGTTTACTGTTATTTTCTCCTTGGGTATTTTGGTTTCTGTTTATTTAGCCTTTTTTTATTACCGGATCTATACCTTTCATTTGTGCGTATTCTCTTTGCCCTGCGACTCTGTGCGATCTGGGCAAATCAGAAACAGAAAGGAAGTTTTTTTTCTCTCATGCGTATGCTCTTTCCCTGCACCTTAGTGTGATCTTGGAAAATCAGAAACATTGAGAATGTTGACACCTAATCCTCAGTGATTGGGGAACCGAATGTGAACAGTCATCGAGAAGATGAACTGAACAATCACATTCATGTATATATTAGATAGCTGGTCAATTGAATAAACGCATTAGTTTTTCTGGAGTTACTCCTGGCCTGACATGGTATCAGAGCACAGGTCCCAGGTTCTATTTTTTAACCTTGTAACTCCTGTCTGCCTTCTGCTCCTCTGTCCCACACCTGAAGCTGCATACTTGAATGAAACGCACGCTGCCTGAAGGCTCTTTTTTTGAAGACTACCAGTATAATCGCTGGCTCAGTTGGAGGAGTTGCGCTGATAGCAGTAGCGCCAGTGCTACTCATAATGTACTCTGCAAATTCTGTTGAAGCCTGACATGGTTTCGTTGCATTCCCTGGTATGAGAAACTCTTCGTTTTTTTTTTTTCGTTTGACACGCCTGAAGGTAATGTATGAGAACCTGCGTATGAGAACCTGCAATGAGACGTTATTCTCTGCGTACTGTTTACCCTGACATTTTTCTCCATGCTCCTCAGGTTATTTCGTGTTTTTATCATTACAAACTCATCCCTGTATAGTTATGAAGTCTCCCTGCAATGAGAATTGCGATAATGTATTCTGCAAAATTCTGAAGGTAACGAAGGTAACGTATGAGACCCTGAAGGTAATGTATTCTGCAAAATTCTGAAGGTAACGAAGGTAACATATCAATGAGAATTGCGTAGGGTATCTGAATTGAAACCTGCAATGAGAATTGTGTATGGTATCAATGAGAATTGCGCTTGGTATCTGAATTGAAACCTGCAATGAGAACCTGCGTATGGTATTTTGGGAGGTTGATTTTGGGAGGCCCGCACGAGATAAGCAGCGTCATCACTCGGCCAGCCTATCACCCCTCCATAAATTCTTGCGCTCAAGTTTTATCTGCGCTGTGAGCGATTCCCATCATTTTTTTCGTGCGTTCCACTTCCTTGCCACCCATCCGCTTCCTTGACGGGCAAAGCGAACGCCTGAACCGGTGGTTTTACGGGCAGTTTGCATGGCACAAATCCATGATACCACAAAGAGGTTTTAATGGATGGAACGGTGATATCTATGAAGCGATAAAACCAAACCATAGTTACGAGAAGTCATTTTTTTTCCCCACGGCTTTGGGAGATTTAATTTAGCACGTCTTCAGATTGCTCATATATGCAGTATAGCGTTCATTATTTATGTATGATACAGTGATAGGGTTTAAACAAAAGCGCTGAAATTGTTGTTTAGAATGGTTATCAATATTTGTTTCAATGATGAATGATATATAAAATGGCGTAGCAGAATTCTATCCCTGCTCAGATTTTGGATGAATACATTTTCATATCAGATTTTTTTCAGCAGCACAAGTTTTTTTTAAGAGCAAATTTTCTTTCCATCAGAAGTATTAGTCTATAAGCAAAAGTTTTTTTATATCAGCAGAAGTAATCTTTTGCAGAATGCATTCAATCATCTCTATGATAGGAATAGTTCTCACTGGCAAGGAGAATTATCCTGACTGGTCCCGGATGGTACAACACACCCTCATTTTCAATGAGCTGTGGAAAGGAGTGTGTGTCAGAGAAGGAGACAATGACCTAGAAAAGCCTACATTAGACAAAGAGCTCACCATCTGGGAAAACAAGAACAACAAAGCGTATGCATTAATAGCAGCATCTGTGAATAAGGAGGTGAGTCGTCACATTTCAACATGTTCAACTGCTTTTGAGCTTTACAAAAGCTGAAAGAGCTCTATGACTCACATTCTGCACTTGAATTCGTCCAACTTATGATTAAACTCTTCACTCTTGAACTGCAAAATAA
>APFE030551430.1:0-46339 GCA_000404065.3 Pinus taeda | reverse complement strand
GTATAAAAAAAAACATTAAGCACTCTCTCAAATAAAGGATTAGAAAAAAACATATTGATTAATCAACACCAATTTTAATCATTCAATCATGCTCACAAGGAGACAAGAGCGTATCCCATAAAATCCTTTTAGGACTTCTTCTCATAGGGATCTACAACACAGTGGTTTATACATCATCTTTGCTTCATCTCATGCATGGATTGCTAATAAAGAATGAAACAACTTATGGGGTTTTATATCATCAAACAATGGTTTTGTAACACCATACATTTATCATAAACATTATGTTACCACAATTGACCAAACTTTATCCAACATCTTGTATTAGATCCTTGTTTCTTTTTCTTCCACACTTCATGTCTTCCTTTTGCTGTCTAGGTGAATCCTTAAAAGAATGTGTGTGGATCCTTAAGTTGGAAGACCCCGAGCTTTGATGCAAATTTCCCTTGCAATTTATTATTTTGGGCTTTCTTGGTGAAGAAGATGGACATGCTAATCTAAAATGGTTTGAGGATCTATTCCTTTTTATTCCTTTGTAATGGTAGAAAGGGTTATCTCATCAAGATCCATGTCTTTAAGTGCATCTTGAACAATAAATTCATTTACATATGATATTTATTATTCCTTTCATCGTGACTTTTCTTATGGATTTTCTAAGGGATTTCTTTTTCGTGTTGCCATATTTTGATGCATTTCCACATTTTTTCAAGGCTTGCTTGATTGTTTTTACTTTGGAAACACTTTGAATAGATTCAAACTTGTTTATGGACTGAAGGTTCTCCTTAGATTACATTGCTGATGGACACTTGTTCCTACTTCTTGAGGTAAATTTTTCAAAATCCCAATCATCCTTTTAGCCAAAGTGTTCTTGTTGACACCTAATCATCAGGATTGGGTGAATAACTGAAATTGATGTAAATAAATAATGTAGAAAATGAATAGTCACCGGGAGATGAAATGAACAGTCTCTCCCTCATGTATATTATAAACACCAACCTAAATGAAATAAAACGATTTTTTTTAGGAGCTACTGCCTGGTCTGACATGGTATCAGAGCCACCTCCCGAAATTAGTTTTTGTGTAACTCCTAGTGTCAGTTTCCTTCCTATATTCTGCGTGGTTGCCTGAAGCCTGCTCCAGGCAGTGTCATATACGTTTTTTGATATTGTATCCATTTTTAAAATTTTGCGCCCTTTTCCAAGTATACGCCCTCTGTCTAGAGACCTGGTGTGAACGCTGTCATATGCGTTTTTCAAATCTTTGTTTTATCAGACCTGGGATTTAACACTGACTCTTATTTGTTATAGTTTCTGCACATTTTCACCCTTTGCTGTCTGTTAGGTTCATGTGGATCTTGGGCTCGGTGAGGTTTAAGTCCGGTGGTATATGGACTTAAGAACTCCACACTTTCTAACCGGAACAAATCTCCACGCTAGTCTATCTGGACCATGCTCAAGTCCATCTGCCCAATAAATGTTTGGTTTCCATGCCGCTTCTTCTGAGTGTGTTTTTGCACTTCCAACAAAGAGGTCGCTACGTTTCTCCACTACTGTTGTCAATTACTTCACAGTCATTGTCTTCTAGCACTGAGTCCTAGAGGTCTACTCAATGGCGATGCTGGTCCAGCTCCCGAGGTTCGTCGTTGGTATGATTGGGCGCGAAATTTAAATAGAATTTTTGGCTAGGGCAGATCCCCGAAATTGGAAAATATGGCAAGAATGATGCATTTTACAACAAAAACAAATAGGACAGTCAGACAATGAGAGAACAAATCCGACATCCATGAAATGATCGCCACCACAAAGTGCTGAAGAGAAGGAAACGATGCCTTCATTACAAACAAAGCAGAATCCACAACCACCAGAGAGAACGAATCTCGCATAGTGAAGTACATGAGCCTCAGCCTGTTGTAGTGCTGCGTTTTCTATTATATGCCACCTATACATATATTGCTTGATGTCATTGTAGTTTTGTGTTTTATGTTACTTACCACTCCATGCTACTTTGTATCGCACACCTTCACACACCTTCACTTTCCATTTTTTTAATACACCTCTGCTTCCCATTTTTATTACATTGAGCGTTATCCATTGAATGTTACTACTGCATTTTTTAATTAACTGTGGTATAATCCAACATACCACAGTCCTCTACCACTTTCAAAGTATTAAACTTTCAGCACATTTTGCCAGCAAAAGTTTTTTTTTTAACAATATGCATTCAATCATATCTATTGTGGGAATAATTCTCACTGGCAAGGAGAAATATCCTTAGTGGTCCCGGATGATAAAACACACCCTCATTTTCAATGAGTTTTGGAAAGGAGTGTGTATTGGAGATGGAGACAAAGAGCCAGAACAATCTACCTCATACAAAGAGCTCGCCATTTGGGAAAATAAGAACATCAAAGCCTATGCATTAATTGCAGCATATGTAAGTGAAGAGGTGAGTCGCCATATTTCACCATTTCCATCTGCTTTCGAAGCCTTACAAAAGCTGAAAGAACTCTATGACTCACATTTTGCACTTGAAGTTGTTCAACTCATGATTAAACTCTTCACCCTTGAATTGCCAAATAATGATCCTCTTGCTCTTACATCCGAAGTAAAATATATAATGCATGATATCAAAGCCACTAAGGTTGAATTGGATATTCCTCTTATCACTTTTCTCAAGGCACTTTATCCTACTTACTCCAATTGTCTTGAGTCATTGCAAGCAAATGGAAATCTCAAAGATATTACCTTTGACTCTCTTTTGAAAAAAATTGTTGAAAGAGAGAAAGATTTGGAAAGAACACAACCCCTAAATCTTCTGAAGAGGATGTGTGCCTTGCTCATAAAGAAAAGAATCTTGCTCAAGATTCTTCCAGAGGAAGAGGTGGTTGAAGAGGAAGAGGAAGATATTTCAGAGGTAGGGGGGTAGACACTCTCAAGGAGAAAAGTTAGATTTTCACTGCATATGCTGCAAAAGGAATGGATCACAAGATGCCTCTACATGCAAGTTACCATGGGACAAAATTGAGCAGGAAAGAAACCAACAGAAAGGTAAAAATAATGACACAGAGAAAGGTAAAGCACTTGAATCCACTCACTATGTTGTGGCACAATGTAATATTGGAGTAAATGAAGATTTATTTAATGCTTCACTTGCTTCTTGGAAAAATGATTGGTTGCTTGATTCAAGAGCAACTTGCCACATGACTCATAGAAAAGTTTTTTTTTGAAGAATGTACTGAAAATTTTGATGGAGTAGTATACTTTGCAGACCAATCAAAAATCAAGCCATCGAGGCTTGGCACAATCAGGGTTAAATTGCCTAGTCTTCCAGACTTTCTTCTGCATCATGTTCTATATCTCCCACAGCTGAAGAGAAACTTTCTATCCTTGGTCCATATCCACCAGTAAGGTCACTCCATTCATATGTTTGATGGCAAGATTGAGGTGAGAAAAGCATCTGACCACTCACTTGACATGAGGGGAATAGAAGAAGAAAGGCTTCTCAAGCTGCAAGGTACCTCTGCTCATGCACAACATTTCTCATACAATTCTCATTATGAAGAAGGTACACTTTCATCAATTTTATTATGGCATGCTAGATTTGGACATTTGAACTATGACAGCCTCTGCTTATTGAAGAAAAATGGTGTTGCTGGTTTGCCTACAATTCCTAGGAAATTTAAGCAATGTGATGCTTGGATTCTAGGAAAGCATAGCAAATAATATTTTCATGATTCACATTCAAGAGCACATAGAAAACTTGAACTCATTCATTCAAATTTATGTGGTCCAATGCATGTTCCTTCTACAAATGGAAATAAATATATGATGACATTTATTGATGACTACACCAGAATGTGTTGGGTTTATATTGAAGAACAATATGATGCTTTTCAAACATTCAAGAACTTTCATACATGGATTGAAAATGATGCACAATCTCATATTGTCTCTATTCGCACTGATAATGGAAAATAATACACTTCAAATGAATTTGAAAACTATCTTTTCCAACATGGGATCAAACATCAAACAATTTTACCTTATAATCCCCAACAAAACGGAGTAGCTGAAAGAATGAATAGGACAATCTTAAATATGGTGCACTCCATGATGTATTTCAAAAATGTAAAAATGATGTTTTGGGCTTATGCAGTTCTATGTGTTGTATATATAAAGAATAGATGTCCATCTAATTTTATTAGAAAAAAGACTCCTTATGAAATGTGGTATGGGCACATTCCCTCGGTAAAGCATCTCAGGGTCTTTGGTTCCATATGTTATGCCTTGATACCAAAGGTACATAGAAACAAACTTGGTGCAAGAAGTCATAAGTGTATATTCCTGGGGTATTCAAACACCTCCAAAGCATACTGTCTCTATGATGAAGTCAATAAAAAGTTTGTTGTATCTAGCGATGTAATATTTCTTGAATCATCCAAAACTGACAATTTTCTTTAGAGGCAACTTGATTCCACATCTTGAAGGGGGGGTTCCTATACTAGATTAACTTGTGCAATCTTCTTCTGAAGCGCCCTCTCCCCTGCATGAAACTCCAAAAAGGGATGATACTTTGAGTGATTTGATTGACAGAATTGGGAGAATCAATCTTGATTCAGTCCCAACTCAATCAGGAGAGCAGCCTAGACCTTCTCAGAAAGGTCCCCCAAAGTGGTTTACAAGGACACTTCAAAGTGTTCATCTTGATGAGGTTGTAAAGGTAGGAACTAGAAATTCACCTTGACAAAATGGAGGTGATGTAGATGACTCTCATTCACTTGTTGATATGAATGTTTCTTATGATTGTGAATTGAATTGGTCTACAGTTTTTGAACCAACTTCCTTCAAAGAAGTTGCTTCTCATGATGAATGGAAAGAAGCAATGCAAAAGGAGTATGATGCCTCATAAAGAATGGCACTTGGAAGCTGGTTGATCCTCGATTAGGAACCAAACAAATTAGCTCCAAGTGGGTCTACAAGAACAAGTATAAAGTTGATGGCTCACTTGACAAGCGCAAAGCCAAGCTTGTGGAAAAAGGTTTTGCATAGAAGGAAGGGGTCGATTATGATGACATCCATATAAAAACTTCCTTTTGTGCAAAACATTTTGCCACAAGCTTGGCTTTGTGCTTGTCAAGTGAGCTATCAACTTTATACTTGTTCTTGTAGACCCACTTGCAGCCAATTGGTTTGCTGCAAAAAGATTTCTAAGGTACTTGAAGGGAACTCAAGACTTTGGAATCAAGTATACACAGGTGGGTGACTTAAGCTCGATTGGATACTCTGATTCAAACTTTGATGGAGACAAAGAAACTGGGGTATCTACTTTGGGTTATGCTAAGAGTCTTAGATCAGGAGCTATCTCTTGGAGATCATGCAAATAATCAGTTCCAACAGATTCCACAATAGAGGCAAAATATGTGGCAGCAGCTGAGGCAACAAAAGAAATTGTGTGGCTCAGGAAAATTCTAGAAGATTTGCAGGTAAAACAAGTACAATCGACTCCACTCATGATTGACAATACCTCGTCAATAAGGTTGGCCAAGAATCCAAAGTTCCATGATCGAACAAAGCACATCAACACAAAATATCATCTCATTCGACGTCATGTTGAGGCCAAAACAATCCATATTCACCATTGTTCCACTAATGAGCAGATTGCAGACATCTTCACCAAAGCGCTTGGAAGAGGAAAGCTTGAAAGGTTCGGAACGATGCTTGGACTCACCAACATCCCTTCAGATTAATGGGGGAATGTTGACACCTAATCATAGGGATTGGGTGAACAACTGTAATTAGTGTAAATAAATAATATAGAAACTGGAGAGTCATTGGGAGATGAAATGAATAGTCACTCCCTCTTATATATAATAATGAACAACATGAATGAATACTACGATTACATTTGAGGAGTTACCTCCTAGTCTGATAGTTCGCGAAGGTCTACATAAGAATTAAGTTTGATAGACACACATCACATAGTGATTTGGATGTAGAAACCTAGTTCTAGCATCCCCCAATACTGCCTCAGGTGGGACTGCAGCATGTGCTACGTGGGTTGTTTCTGAAAGGGCTGTTAGTGTAGGGTTTTTTTTGGTCAGTGCAACTAACTCTGAACTTGGGTCCAAGCCCCATTAAGATAACAAGAATAATTTCAAACCACTTCCCACAGACATCTTGAGAGATGGATTTCAAACTACAAAAATCAATGGAAAAATAATTGAAATAAGGGGTAATAAAAGCTACTCCTATGAAAGCCACCAATGAAGAAAGAAGGTATGAAACTACCGAAAGAAACACATAATGGTATGCCTTGACAAGTCTAACTCTTATAGAATCAATGTATCATGGATAAACTTGGTAGTTGTCTCTTTTGGAATCCTAGAACCGAGAAAGGCCACCATAACTTCAGAGCTTAGATTTTGATGGATTTCCTCATTGCATTTGACATGAAATAGAATTTCAATAGATTGTCACTTTGTATTCCCATTTACACCCCACAACCAGTAGGTTTATTCCCACATTTATTTCTCAGTGTGTTCCCATTTTTCTACTATTTCTTCAAAATTATTCACTTAGAAGAATTTAAACCACTTCGCACAAATATCTTGAGAGATGGCTATCAAACTACAAAAATCAATGGAAAGAGAATTGAAATAACTGGTAATAAAAGCTACTCCTATGAGAAGCACCAATGAAGAAAGAAGGTATGAAACAACCGAAAGAAACATAGAATGGTATGAAGAATGATGCATCATATTGTGTTCCTTTCAGGAATTGCTTTCATTTGACATAACATATGAATAAGGAAATTTTTGTTGACTAAATTAGGAATTAAAATAAATGGCCGGTGGCTATACATTTTTATTGTTGATAGGAACCAATCGAACAATTATGATCCCTTTAGGACTATGACTACAATTCAGAACTAATATAAGTTCCTTTCGTGCTATGGGTAAAGTGAATTCAGCTACAGGTCAAGGGGACCTAGCAAACAACCACATAATAAGGTACGCTTATACGTAACATAAGTTTGATTTATATTAAGGTGCATGAAACACTTTCAAGCTAAAAAAACTTCAACATGTAATCTCACAAGTGACATACTACAATTTGACAATTAGCAGCCTACATTGTTTCTTCAAGTCCATTACTGAAGGATTAATCATTCATAATTGGTTAAGGTGAAAAAATTACAAAGTCAGTTTAAGGACACTTGCTCCATTTAAAGAGACATAAACGCTAAATTTAAATTTAAGATGTCACCAACCAAAAAAAGTATTAAGCGCTCAATAATCAAACAATTGTAACACTTTAAATACCTTTCAAATATTCATAATGGTGATAATGGCGAATCATTGGGATAATGCATTCCATTAAATTATAATCACAGTTGTGAACATTATATTTTTCATGTATATAGAGCTTTACAAGTTGAGTCATATTATTAGCAACAAACCAACTTCATCAACATTTAGAAAATGAAAATGAAAATAGAAATGAGTGAAAGGAGATATATAAGTTGCATGATAGTTCATAAACCAAAGTGCAGAATTATAGAATTTGGAAATAGCGTTAACCACACTTTTTGGACTTTATCTTCTCAAATAATTTACATTATTTTCATTGACACCCTCTACAATGAGGGAAAAATTAATAATTGTCAAGGTTTAGAGTTAGAAGCTCCTCTTGTTCAAGAAAATTGAATCACCTGCACTAAGGGTCCCATGTCCATAAAAACCAACTTATTTAAAAGGATAGAACTCTAAAGCATAACACCAGAAGGATCTAAATCGATTCTCAGAGAGATATGATAATGAGCTAATGGAAAGACATAAACAACCAAGTAAATCATAGTGTAAAAATATCTTTAATACCATAGTCATGGCCCTCCTGCTAGTAGGCATCTATAGCCTCAGCAAGGATGCCTTTTAACCCCACAAAATGCGTGTGTCCCATCTATTAGATATAAATTTGGTGTCAATTGAAAGAATTTACATTTCTTTAGAAATTGATTGAAGGTCGATGTCCTAGCTTGGTAATGAGCTAACTGCAATTCCATTCACAAGAACAAGTTGTCTCATGATGAGACCTCTTGTCTTTTAAATTTTCAACTAAAAGCCATTACCCTAGCTTGGTGACCAGTATCGGTAATGTTATTCACGTTAGGACACATGATCATGGTAGATCGTCTTGTAGTGAGATCTCCTATCCCTCAATTAATAATTTTAGAAGGAAATATGAGTATCATTAACCTTAAATAAGTTACTTAGTAGGTGGGGAGGCAAATATGCTCCTTAAGAGCACGGGATGGTGTGAAAAGGTTTTAATTACTAATGTTTACTCATTGGTCCTTCTACCCTAAAGACTCATTTTAAAGAAAACATATCAGATAATGACTAAAATATTCCCCGAGTTGATCATGCCAGGGTTCTCATGAAATATCTTTAGGGTTTTATAAGAGTGATCCACGATAGGAGGCATTCATCAATATGTTCGAAGAGAAAATTGAAAAGGTTTATTGGATGGCATTTTGTTAGAATGAATAGGCCAAAGGTAGGGTTTTAAGCTTATGAATGGACAATATTAAACATAACAATAAAAATACCCAAAACTGACCTAATGAATAATATCGACCAATAATCAAAGTCACTTTATAAAATATGAGGTATTAAGCGTGAAATTGTTTTGACAAGTCTTACCACAGGAGTGCATAATGACAAAAATTTCAATAGTTGTGCCTTAGGAATTGTTGTTCCAAGAGTGTTGTTGTAACAATTTTATTTCAAATCACATTTTTATTCATTTCCCTTAAACTACTCTACCCTAATTTAGAGACATTAAGATCTCCTTCAAGTGTAGGAGTACTTCCAATGTAGCCATGTGCATATCAGAATGTTAAATATGCTCACACTAAGACTAGGATTCAATGGGGTCCACATATTTATAAGTTTCCAACTCATACAAATATTCCAAAACTTGATGAACACTCTCGTGGAGTAATATTGAATCAGGTGAAAGATGAAAGAAAAATCCCTCAAATTCAAGCTCAAATGTTTTCTTTTCAAATTGATAAGAATGGTTAAGGGAAATGTTTGAGTTTCAAGGGAAATTTCAGAATAGGTTCCATTTATATGTTTCTCTTCTAATGGTGTTTGAATGAAGGCTTCTTACTAGGGTAAAGGTTCTATGATAATTGGGGAAGTTTCCAAATTCACTCCCTTCCCCAATATGGAAGATGTAACATTTTGTTCAGTAGGGGAATCAATGGGAAGAGTAGGTGTTTCAAATTGTTGTGCAACCTACTGGCTTAGGTTAGAGTTTGGGTTATGGTTTAGGCTAGGGTTTGGGTTAAGGCTTGGACTAGGATTTGGGTTAGGCTTTGGACTAGGGTGAGGTCTAGGAGTTTGGATTAGGGTATGGACTAGCGTTTGCATTAGGGCTAGGGTATGCATTAGGATATGGGATAGGGTATGGATTATGGATAGGCTATGGATTAGGATAAGGGATAGTGCACATATTAGGGCCAGGGTGTGGATCAGGGTAAGGCTGCATAGGTAGCTGTGACCATGGAAGAGAATGCCTTGGTAGTGCATGGAGAACAAATTGTGGTTGTTGTTGATTCTCATACAACTAAATTTACATGGGCGGCTACCCTAGAGAGGTTGCTTGAAACAATTCTTGAGGCCATGGGGATATTTGAATCAAAGAAGAGGGATAAGGATAGGGTCACTCCAACCATCAAGTAGGGTATTTAATCAGAGGAGGGTTAAAAGTTTTCCATGGAACTCAAGGGTTATGACTATGTTGAGGAATCTCCTCAAGATAATAAACATTATTACAAGTAGTAAATGATGATGGGGTTTGAGTTATACCTAGTGGTTGATTCAATCCCTTACTTGATTTCTTGAGTACCTTTAGCAATCCTCGCAGTCATCAGCAATATTATGTTGCATAAGCCTCTTCACAAATTTTGCAAACTTTGAGGCTACTAAGTGGAGACTTTCCAAGGAAGTGTTTCTTTCTATAGTTGGCACAAAAGATCAAGAGTGGCTCTTCATCCTTCATTTTTTCTTCGCACAAATCATCCAATTTTGAAATCAAATATTTAATAATATTATCTTTATGTTCAAGAAAAATACAAAGGTTTTTTCTTATGAGTTCATCATTAGATGATTTGTATATCTTTGTAGCAACATCAAAACTCATTAGAATATTTCTCAAAATACCATTTTCATGTTCTCAACAAGCCAACTGGTATATTTTGTCATCTTAGTGGCAATGCAAATATAGGGGGGTTATCACAGGACCTTAGAAATGAAAAATGTTTAAATAACCAAGATATGCAGGAAGGAAATAAATTCAAAGAATAGAAACATGAAAGAAAATATAGGTGAAAAGAAAACCAAACCACAGCAGGTTACCAAGGTCAATCCCCTAAGTGCCTCCCTGGTAATGACGCCAAAAATTTGGGTGTAATCTAGGGCATATTCATGGACCAACATTTAATTATCAATCTGGGAGTTCATGAACTTTCAGGTGCAACAGTGGAAATGCCAAAGATGGACTCCAACAAACTCCAAATCAAAACCCTAATCTAACTTGCAAATAAAAATTGTTATCCACTGCAATCCTACAGTCAAAAGAATTCATTAGAACTGAAAACCATGATTAGTGTAAATATTAACACTACAAATTGCTAACATTTAGAAGTAGCCCTAATTATTAATCAATTGAAAACAAACCTAGCGTCTTAATAATTTAATGAGAAAACCCTTCCAGATAAACTCCAAATTCAACTCATGCAATTAAATAAAAGTTATCAGTTTAAAAGAAAATTCAAATCAGTCCCCAAACTTCATTAAGTAATTTATCTAATAAAAAATTGGTGTATTATAATCCTATCAATTGAAAAGAAGTCATTGTGTGCGAAAAAAATATCCTTCAATCATATTGTCATCATAATCCATAACAAAATTTTCTCAAACCACTATTAAAAACAAAGTTTACAATAATACTATGCACTAAGTAAACCAATGGAGTCAAATAAAGAATTCTAGAAAACAAACATATCATCATTCTGCAAATAATTATTGTTTCCTATTTTAACACAGGTTCATGTACCCAATGTGGTTCTTATACTGTATGATTTACAAGAGATTATGACTCATCAAGTCGAATCCAAAAATATCACGAATATTAGGAATGAATGCCCTAGATCAAGCAAACTTTTATTGTCAGACCATAAGACTCGAAACAACTCAAGAAAAAAGTCTCTTAATTTTTTCAAAGGGGATAAAAGTTTGTTAAGTCTATGTGTCTTTCAATGCACTCTTCAAAATTAGATCCTATTTGTTAGACAACCCATAAATTTCAACCACGATCCATATTAGGCATTCAAAAGATAATGCGAGAGTGTGACTGATAATTTGAGCTAGAGGTAAGGACAACCATATCTCTATCCTACTCCTAGAAAGGAAAATAAAAACGTAATACTGGAAGATCACAAATATGACCATGAAACCATCATTCGAATAAAATCAATCTTGTAATATAAAACCTCATTAGACCAATTATCACATAAATCATAAGTATACTACAATAACACCCAAAACATGTGATAAATACTGGATCTAATGCCTGAATCAAGAAATTTTCTACCACTAAATATTATTAAACTTTCTGCAATCAATTTAGTCACAAGAACATCACATATAATAATAATTATATATATATATATATATTATATTATATATATATATATATATATGAAAACAAATATAAATAGTGCATATGAAAATTATAACGTTGTCAATCACACAGTATAAAACACACCAATGCAAATATTTATAGATGGTAAACACCAAAGGGGATGTCGAGCTAGACTGGTGGGCCCAACCAGACCATCTCAACCCCCTGTTTGAAGATTTAGATCAGGAGTGAGAAATAACCATTAGCACACATAGATGAGAGGGATATAAATTGGACAGCAAAACCTTTGTATTGATCAAACTCGGTCCTTATTACATTGAGGAGAGGAAGAGTCCAATGTTCTATATCTACACCAGAAAAAATCCTTTGATAACATGCTTGTCCTCTTTCGCAGGGCCGTGATCTAATTTATTTTTGATTTAAAACATAAAGATGGCTTTCTGAGGCAAATTTTTGTTACAAAAATTAATCAAATCACATCCATTTGTTTGTGATGAATGAATCTAGTGAATTTACTATTCCAAACAAAGGATATTGGGTCTCATAATATCTTAACCATTCGAACTCGATGGATCATAAAAATTCAATCATGGACAAAGAAAGTGGTTCCAAAAATGTCCCAACGATTTTCGTGTAAAGTCAATTTGAACAAATAAGTCAGATATTTGACTTGCTAGTGATAGAAACTCGGTAACGCCCTTGTCCAATAAATGAAATTTGGTCTTATTATGCAAGGATTTATTTTAGCATACATTTCTTTTTCTGTGACCTTTTTTTAAGTACAAAGGGAAAGGTAGGTGTGCTCCATCCTTCATTATTGTTCTTTAGGATCTCCTCACGGTTCTGTCAGCTGGCCACTGGACCTTGTAGTTAGCTCCAATAACCAACAATCTTTGACTAGTGCAGGGAGATGAACTGGTGCAAGAATTCGATGCATGGTGCAGGAATCTAATTCATAGTATAGGGATGTGAGTGTAGGATCAAGGCCCATTGTCCTATGCGTAAGAAAGTAATTCACCATGTTTAAACCTAGAAACACAAAACCATTAATAATAAAGGCTTAAATATAAAATTTTGCTAAAACAAGGGAGATGTGCTAAATAATAAATATTTACATTATCATCTCCAAGAATGCACAAAATTTTGATAATAACCATACAAAATATACAAAATCGTGAGGAATTTTTGAATAACAATTGATTAAAGTAAGACAAAATAGAGGCCTAACACCAAGTTCTAAGGCATGCAAGATGTTCAAGTGTGTGACAATGTATGTTAGGGACTATCAAATCAACAAAAGGGAGAAACAAGTCAAACTAAAAGGAAATTAACACGTAAGAGGGTTAACATGTCATTAATTAACCTTTTCCAAGAGGGGTATGGTAGGCACACCAACACCATATGTCAATATGTGGCAAGTGCCAAGTGTTAGCGAATTCCAATTGCCAAATCTTCCTTTGCCTCTTCTCATCTACTTACCAATAATTTATCTCAAATAAATTTAGTATTAAACCAAGCCAAAACATATGAAGGAAGCTCAACACATGCTAAGCACCAACACGTAGCAAGTGCCAATGTGTGCTAGGGAGTGTTATGCATGCTATGAAGTGGTAGGGCATGTCGAAGAGTGATAAGGTGTGCTAGAGGGTGTCAATGCATGTTGAGGAGTGTTAGGGAGTATTAGGAAAACATAAGGTATAACTAGGTCAAAAAGCATGGATTTGAATGAATATGAGTCTGTGTCAGGGAGTGTCAATGAGTGCTAGTTGTCATGCAAAGGAGGGAGTGACAAGGTATGTTAAGAAATGGTAAGGCATGCTAGGGAATATTAGAGCATGTCAAGATGTGCCACAATCTTCTAGGGAGTTCAATGGTGTGCTAACATGTGCCAAATAGTGCCAAGGAATGCCAAGAAATGTTAGGTGCTAAGGCATGCTATGATGTGAAGGGCGCTAGTGTATGAAAATGCGTGTCAAAGAACAAAAGGAAGAACCAAGATAAAATTCAAGAAAATGAAGACATAATATGGTTAATAAGTCGGGACGTTATCATTTTCAAAAGAGGCATGCTAGGAAAACTAATAATACATTCCAATACATGCAAAGTGCTAATGTGTGCCAAGTGTTAATGTATGTCAATGCATGCCAAGGTGTTATAGGGCATGCTAGGGACTACAGGGGATGCCAACACATGATAGGAGAGTTATATTTCATGTTAGGGAATGCGAACCTATTCTTGCATATCCTAGTCATGGATAGATGTTGTAGGTACAAAGATGTTCCAAGAAATGTGAGGTGCCAAGGAATGTTAGTGTGTGTGAAAACATGTTAGGGTGTGCCACGACTGTTGGGGAGTTCTAGGTCTTTCTTACTAATATAATTGACAAAGGTTCATTATGTATTAAATAATCTAGTTCCTACACACACTAGTGGAACTTTATCTAAAGGGAATTTGCTAGATAACAAGCCTAAGAAAGATGAATCATATGTTGACTCATAGGAAAACAATATTCTCATTACTTGAGGGAAATGATACACACTAATTACTTCTTAGAAAATTGACTAACTCTGACCTCTATGGCCTTGGACACATAATGAAAAAGAATCCGCAACAATGGTGTAAAATTGTTATCTTTTGACAAAAAAATATAGCAACAAGTACATAATGTCATAAAAAACTCAATTGAATGATCAATGATGATGAACATTTTTTTACCATCACCAAAAGTAACAAAAAAGAGCATTGGTGAGTGTCAATAAATGATCATCACTAGAAGTGTCACGAAAGAGAGAATTAGGGATGGGATTTTAATGACCCTCGCCAAAAGTGTCATTGAAAATGGCTTTGGTGTCAAAGCTTAAAGGAACATCACTATATACACTTACAACAACACTTTTTTAAGGACTGTCACCATATTTGACATTGGTGATGGACCTTAAAGGTCTTTCACCGACATGACCCTCACCATTGACCTTTTTTTGTTGTAGTGGATAATGTTTTCACAGCATATGAGTTGAGAAAACTGAAGACACATCAAAAAAATTATGTTGTATAAGATTTGGAATTATTTTTTGTAATTCATGACTTAACAATGTGGAAGAATTATTTACTAGGGAAGAAGTTTGTGTTGGTAACCGACCATATCAACTTAAAGTATTTTTTTAGTCAGCCTGATTTAAATGGTAGACAAGAAAGATGGTTAGCCTTCCTGAGTGAGTTTGAATTTCAAATAAAGCATATTAAGGGAAAGGAAAACAATATTTTTGATGCTTTAAGTAGGGGCACTCATTTTTTAGTAGAAAATGCAGAGAGTGGTGCCAAAATAGATTTTGATGAACAAGTGAAGCTGAAAGTGCAAAAAAATCCTCAATATAAAGAAATATAGTGGAAAATGCATCAAGAAGAGATGACTGTGTGTGCAGTGAACTTAGAAGGGTTAATTACTTATTGTGATCAATTATATATTCCTAATATGGAAGAATTGAAACAAATGATTCTAGATGAACACCATAAGAGACCATATTTTGGTCACTCGGGATACTGCAAAATGATAACAACCTTAAGAAAACAATTTTTTTGGTCGGGTATGGAGAAGGCAGTAGTAAATTATTTAGCAAAATGCTTGGAGTGTCAGTAGGTGAAAGTGGAGAACCAACATCCAGCGGGATTACTGAATCCGTTACCCATTCGAAAAGAGAAGTGGGAGGTGATTTCCATGGAATTTATAACTTGGTTGCCAAGAACCAAATACAAGCATGACTCTATTATGGTTGTGGCATACACCATGACTAAAGAAGCTCACTTTATACCCTTACAGTCGACCTTTGGAACTACACAAACAACTAATATTTTCATGAAATATTTTGAGACTTAATGGCATAACAAAGGTAATAGTTTTAGATAAAGATGTAAAGTTTATTCCAAATTTTTGGAAGGCTGGTTTTAGGGGTTTGGGGACCAAGTTGAACTTCAATACGACATACCACCCTCAGATGGATGGACAAATGGAAAGGACCAATCAAATTCTCGAGGATTTTGTCTCGATGTATGTAATGGATAGGCCCACCAAGTGGGATGAATTTCTACATCTAGTTGAGTTCGCCTACAACAAAAACTATCAAGAGTCTATTAAAATGAGCCCCTTTGAAACCCTGTATGGCAGAAATGCCACATCCCACTTAGTTGGAGCTAACAAGAACATCGGTTAATTCTTGGGCTAGATATTTTGCAGGAAATGTAACTGACCATAAAGAAAAATCCAACATAATATTAAAACATCTCAATATAAAAAAAAGCATTATGCAGACAAAAAGAGGACAAAAAAGGAGTTATGAATTTAGGAGCATGTATATCTTAGTTTTAAACTTCGAAAAAGTACTTAGAACAAGTAGTTGTGCTAAATTAGCACCCTGATTCTATGGTCGGTTTGAAATTTTAGATCGAGTGGGGCCAGTAGAATACTAGTTGGATCTACCTGATTATGTAAAATTCCATAATGTATTTCATGTGTCCTTACTGAAAAAATATGTTCATGGCAACTCTAATGTAATTGATTGGAAACTGTTACAAGTGTAACCCGAAGGAGATTTCCCACTCGAGTTACTCTGCATTTTGGAGCGGAAGGAAACCGTGCTTCAAAATCGATTCGATGCTCACGCCAAGGTGCAGTGTAGGAAATTTACACCTGAGGATAAAATCTAGGAACGAGAAGTTGTTATGAAGCAAGCATACCCAAAACTGTTTCAGTAAAGATTAAAAGCTGATAAAGGTCGAGGTCAGTGTTATTTTTAGGGGGGGGGAGATGTAAGGTCCTTGTTATTGTAACAAAAACTTTATAAGAAAACTATCTTTTTATGTGTGATTATTATTAGTATGTGGGACAATGATGACAAACTCATCATAAAAGATAATGATATAATTAAATAAATAAATAAATTTTTGAATATATCTCGAAATTGTGAAGCTCGAAATACTAGAGTAAAATATGCTTGCCTAAGTCTGTAGCAAATCAGATTTGAATATAAAAACAAATGATTCCTAAACAAATATATATATATATATATTATATATATATATATATATATATATTATATATATATATATATATATATATATATATATATATTATATATATATATATATATATACTCGGCTAGGGATAAATACTTATAAAAGCATGAAAGGGGGATAAAAGGAATCTTTTAGTTAAAAAATGTAAAGCCTGGGCTAAAGGGGTAACCAATCCCCGGAAGGAAGCACACTGTGAAGGAAAATTTTGTAGAAAGAGTAATGTTAAAAAGGACATCATGCAGTCTCATTAGAGGTTACTAAGACTCGAAAGTCATCTGATCTCGGGGGGCTCAGAGGTTGGTCCATATTTGGGAGGATCAGTGTGGTCAAGGTCATAATTTCCAGATCTACCACTAGTTAGAGGTTATTAATGAGTAAATTAATTTCTTTCTACTTCTGTGAAAGAAAATTTTGATTCTAAGTCAAACCTTTTATTTAGATAGTGAAAATTTAAAGTAGGTAATGAGTACATAGTTCTACTAGTATAATGCATGCATAGTTAGCATGTTGATAGGAAGAGAAATCACATATTTTTGAAAATATAATGATGAATATCTAGAATGTCTTGGATTTTGTTAGTGATGTTACTATGTTTTGTAACTTACAAATATGTATCTAAACTAGCTACAGTGTCTAAAAAATTCGGTAAATTCTAAAACAGGTACGAAACCTACTTGATGCATGAATATTGTTTAGAAAAATAACAACATTATTTGTTGCATGATTAACTCTCATATCAAATACATAAATTATTGAGGCATTCATAATAATTGTTGAAAATAACTGCAACGTCTTTTAATCCATGTCTATGATATAGAATGAGACAGATTTGCTTGATGCATGACTCATATTTCAGAAAAATTGTGTACTTCTTGAAGAGTCTTTATAATTCAAATTAGAATAGGGGTAGATGACATATATATAATTGCCATAGAATAATGGCATAAATGTATGATACCTGTGTCTTCTAGGTGTAAAGTTGGAGGTATAAAAGAGTGGTAACCTATTCGGGTGTGAGTATGGAGTGGAGTTGGCCAAATTAGGGGATCAGGAAAGCATTCTTTACCACAAAAAATTAAGAACAATTGATTGGTATGTTGGAGTTCTCTTCACATTTATATCTTGTAACTGGTACACCATTCCAGTGTAGTTTGCAGCGCATGTGAGCTTTATCACCCTCAAGGGTAGTACTATTGGGATGAAACCCATACAGACAACACAAAAAATACTAATATTGAACTTGGTTGTTGAAAAGAATTGAATAACGGGGAGGTAAATTATGATTGTTGAAGGTGAATAGGTAAGAGAGGAGAGTTGAGAAATAACATGGTTACTATAATAATTTAAGTACGACAGAAGTCAGAAAGGACTGCAGCTAGAGGAGAATGGTTACGAAATTGTAATGCTCTAACTAGATTTATAGGATTTCTAGAGAATGAATGAATCAATTTATAAAGTATGTCTTGAATATTACAAGTAAATAACTAAATTCTTATTAGTAATAAAAAATTATTTTTTTAGAGAAAATCAAGCTTTTGGCCAGTTAAGAATTCAAATGTCTTTTTACAACATTACCATTACAAGACTCTTGTATATAGCAACCTAATGGCTTATGTTTTGAGCAATATAACATTATTGACAAATATGCATTAAGTACAATAGCTTTACACATGTGGTATAACCGTAACCAAACTCATAATATTCCTTCATTATACTAAGGCTGTTACTGGCAAAACATACCTTAAGTAAGAAAGTAGTATACATTCTATATAAACGTACCCAAATTATTTATACACCTACATCATGATCGAACTATTGCTGGAGAAACACGTTGTGTAAAAGTATGTTGGAGATTTTGTATGATAAGAATTATAAAGAAAATTGTGGACATATAATTATAAAAATTACGATACATCAGTAGAATACAATTTAACTCTCTAGTGCGTCAATACACGAAGTTTATGCATACATTAAGTAACATGTTGTACATAACATCACAACAAAACATAGCTTTCTAACCAAAACTATGAGGATGAGGAGAATGTAAGATAGAGACCAAATCTAGTGCATAACCCTACTAGCAAATGTAGTAAAGAGATAAAAGTCATATCAAAGAGGAATATGCATCAACAAAAGTGAAATGATGAACTGGAAAACAGATATTTAGTTTCACGTGACACTAGGGAGATTTCTACCGAAAATTCATGTACATTGTTTATCTTTGAGAAGGAAAAATTAAAATATTTCCCTTTAGAGAGGCATTGTAGAGTAAACAAGTACAGGTTCCTCCAATATACTTAAGGGTTCTTCCTATGTTGCAGCAAGTTGGTCGAACAAGAGGCGAGAGAAAAGTAACTAACCTCGAAAGAGATGATTGTTTTGTCATAGAGCCCTCGTCTATGTCCAAAATACACAGGAACCAGAAATGTGGGAAATAATGGCATTACCTATGCCAAAACCCCAACAAAACGAATACATTAGAGATTTCAACCTCCTCATAGTGAATAAGGTACATAGGAAAATGAGAAAGAAACAAGAGTTGAATAGTATTACCTATGTAACGATTTTCAGACAAAACTTTTCACAGGTCCAGCCTATGAATAAGAAAAATAAAAACAAAAACCATATAACCCAGTAGAAGAAAGCTCAAGAGGAAATTGGGGAAAGCACTAATTAAGCCCTACACCAAGGCAAAAATGTGCTTACTGAATTTGCGAGGTGGTAAAGGGTGCCTCCTTAACGGGGTTCTAGATTTGGGGGTCGCCCTGGCCGAATTGAAGCCCGACCTGCACACAAAATTCCTAAGAAGGAACAACCAATTACAATGTTGATTTTAATGCAAGGAAGATGAATTATTAACTCAGAAAATTAGTACAAGCTTATGTGATGCAATACTGCCACACTAAACATGTTTACTGTGCATAGTTGGAGATGGGGGTGTAGGTCCACTACTCTAGCACCACTCAGGTGAGACTACAACACGTCCAGGCAAGGATTCACAGTAGGGGTGGAGAAATTCTATCAAACATCAGGGCAAATGGCGAGAACCTCCCCTCTCTGCAGTGATACAACGTCAAAAATGAGTGACTGAATGTTGGGCTGAGGGGTTAGCGTCGGCTAGGTAGACCTCCACTGTAGATGCCTGGAAGAATATCATGACCATAAATGTCAAATCCCCTTAGAAGAATTGAGGAGATAAGGTAGTGATACCAGCCCATGTGAACCAGGATGAGTGACAGAAGGACTCACGTGGTTTGGGACATGTGAGGGGGAGTGAGAGGATGGTGGAGAGGGTTGGTTTCCAGTTGTAATCACAGTGATATGGGCTATGTATCCTAGTACCTACCACCAGTAAAGCACAATCAAAACATTAGTCTTAACCTTAGGCAATGGTATCATAGGAATTGGGTTAAGGAAACACACCTCTTGAGAGGTAGAAAGATAGGAACTTAGAGTATAGTTGTAAGGTATAAAGGGTGATGAACCACATGAGTAACCATATTATGCAATAAATCGAATTTACCCAAGCGCAGTCAACCTTAATAAATATAAAGAGGTATGAGACATGTTATACCAACAAAGTTAGTAAAAGATGTTATTTGAAGGAATAGGTAAATTTATTAAGAGGTTAATCAAAGGAATAGATAGAAAATTCCATTCAACATATTTAGTCCTAGAAAAAAAGTAAAAAATAATATAGCATGAGCAAATGGTGTTCCATGTTTGAATGTGATAACAAGCTTAGTGATGGATCTGCAATTTGTTTCAAAATTTAACCCTCAATTAATCCCATAGAAACAATAAAAAATTACGACCCAAAAAACATATCTTGAAATCTCTCTCGTCAGTGCTAAAAGCTTAGGTAAGACATAGCGAAGTAGTGAACCAGGAACCACTTGAACTTCTTTTGTCTCCTGATAGATCTGGAGGAAAACCGCAAAGGGAAAATAAATTCAAATTGTTCTATACCTTAAAAATCATAGGCCTAGGCTTATATAGTTTTATGGAGGCCTCTTTGGAGTAGGCTGATTTGGGGTTTTGGAGGGAGCGTGATTCCTATAGAATTTAAAATTTTGACTTGATCCCTTTTCTTAAATTTGAACTCACTTGGAAGAAGCTTCTTCTCCATTTTTTTTAAAATCCTTATAAAATTCCTAATTTAATCACATGAAACATCATCATATTTAACCAATCGGTTTTGATTTTGTGGAAGTTGGACAAAAAAAGGGTGCGTCAACTTTTACCAAAAATTTCTTTCAAACTATGAAGGCCCCTGACGAATGGGATCTAATGGAAAGGATCACAAATACAAGATCACTAATTTGTTTCTTCGAAAACTTTAACAAAAACAGGGTGTGTTAATCATCCAAGAAAACCAAACCCTAGACCTAGGATTTCATCACTGCATCATCTCATCCATGACAATAGCATACTGTGGACATCAATGACAACATCCTTTACCTTCTTGACATCCCGCTCCTACTTGATATCCTACATTTGTTCTACATCCTACTCCTACTTGATATCCTACATCTGTTCTACATCCTGCATCTGCTCGACATCCTTCATTGACCTCGATGACAACAACGTTAACACTTTCAACTAACTAATGGGGTCCCCCAAATGAATTAAAAAGTTGACCTCTAGATAGAGTATGATGAATTCCAAAATGTCCAAAAGGGAGTGCAAAAGCTACAGAATAGTATGGGTGAAAAGGTAGAGTAAGGAATCTGCAACTAATTATTTTGACACACTAAAATATTAGGCCTTTCACTAAGAAATATAGATGCCACGATGGACCAAAATTGTTATAAGCCTATGGAATCATGTATTAAAAGAACTAGATTTTCCTCCAAGTAGGATAGTTGGTGGAAGGTACATAGAGATGGTCTAGACAAGTAGGGAAATGTAATGGGATATATGCACTACTAAAGCCAAATTATATGCTAGCTTGAATTTTAATATCCCTCAATCCATTATCCCCAACATATTGATGTAGCCTTAGCCGCAAATATCCACAATATGCATACAAATGTATGTCATATTCATGTCCTAGGAATTTCCATCTTATACTTAGGAAAAGCTCTCTTAAATCAAGGTTTAATGTTCCTTCACTAACTCTATGAGGAAACATTTGATTTAATTATCTAAAGTCTAAACTCTAATAAACATTTGAGAGGAAACTATACGACCCTTCAATATCTTTGGTTAACTCTTATTACCCGCACTTATCAACCTCACAATGGTCTTTAGACTTTGGTTAAACTTCACTTAACCCATAATATATTTATTCCGCTTTATTTCTATTATAGATCTTATATAATAGAAATTATACATAAACCATTTAACCCTTCATTACTTCACCATTCTGTCGATTCACATGACTTTGCACATTTACCAATGATCAATCTGCATTTCAAATCTGCACTATTGATTTCTTCCTTTAGATCCAATGTCTATCACGTCATCTGCTCATCATATAACATGAACGATCTCTATCGTTGATTTGCTCCATCTGATCCAATGGATGTCGCGTCACCCGCTCAAGTTTTGTGCTGCCAAATCTACACCGTAGACCAATCCTGCTTGATCCAATGGATATCGCGCAATCTAGCACTCCAACTAGCACGACCGATAAAATTTCGGAAGCACGAAAGAAAAGTTGTTTTGATGTGCTACGTGGTGCCTCCACGTTTTATCGCGTAGAATTTTGAAATGCCACTTACAACCTTTAGGCCGCGCAAGATACCACTTTCGCCTTTGGAAAACTGCCGACGTGCTCAAATCAAAACCTTTAAGCAAGATGCTTAACCAAAGGTTTAGCGCTTAATCTTAGTATTAACCATTAATGCCAACAAGTAGTTTACTCTCCACCATTCCTCTTCCGTCGTTGTTAACCGTCGATCTGGTCGATCCGACGTTTTCTGTGCTTTGTTGTTTGATACTTTCTACGTCATTGATCTTCCATTTGACTCCTTCCTGAGCTTAATTATAGTCCATCATTGGAACTGCTTAACCTCCAATTTTCTATGTACGTTGTCTCAGTTCTCTGTCCTTCTCAATTTCGTATCCACACACATATCTTATGCAAAAACACTTCTTTTATAAATAATTACAATTTAAGCACATATGTACTCTACACAGGTTTAAAATCGAATTTCTTTATTCATAAACAAGTATTTACATAGTTTCTTCTCTGAGGCTTGATTTCCAATATTAGTGGCCTTTGTTTCCCTATCTTCTCGTAGGCTTACAATCAAACTCTATCTAATCTTTGACTCTCTAACTAACTAACTAAATAACTCTCTCTATGCCTTTTATGCTTACATTTATACAAAAGGTTCTGTAACCCATTTCGGTTTAGATCCTTAATAATCTCAACTAAACCCTGAGAATCCTCTAAATCTCATATATCATGAACTAATTCCTAATTTTAGATATACAATTAATTTCCAAATCTATCCATCCCTATTAACTCTCAACTATCCTCATTCTTTGATGTTCCCCTTCATTCGAGAACATTTACAATATGCCTCTCAATACTTCATTAGATCCTACTCTCATAAACTCACTCAAAAACATTAGAATTACATTAATTTGATGCATAGGAATCCAACTTCCTTGAAACACAAGACCCCCTATCTCTACTAAAATACAATGATATTTCTGAGTCGGATGCTCTTGCATCAGACTCCCAAGGTTGTAAACATTCATGATCTCCAGATCATGTGTTCTCATATGTTGATAGAAAAAATTTTAAGGTCCCAAAATTTAGTTTGTAGTTGTCTGAATGTTTTGTTCCTTTTTTGTTATTGTATATATGTTTTCTTCTGGTTCATCTTCCTCTCTTCAATCAATTTCAAATTCTGATTGATCACTCCTCCTGCTATCATTTTCCTCAATCTAGACTGTTTCATCATCAACTGCCATAATTCTTCAATCTCCATCTCCAACACATCCTTGGGCTGGTACATACTCTGCCATTGCATCTCACTGCATGTTGTCCATTCATATTTAAACTGCTGATTACTTTATTCAAATTTTCTACTTCATCTTCTTCTATTACTCTTGAGATTGCTCGAGATACTGTTGTAGATATTGCTTCTACCCAAACTTCCTGAATATCCTTGAAGATATCTCCCTCTTCAACATCTAATTTCTTCTCCTTGTCAGACTTACCGAGGGACCTGATGAGATTATCTGGGCATTTGCAAAACATGGTGTTTACACACCAAAGCTGGGATATCTCAGGCTTATGGAACCTTATAAGCCCCCAAACATTCAACCCACCTGGAAGGAGATCTGGAAACTCAAGGCAGCACCTCGGACGAGACTTCTGATGTGGAATATATTATTTGACAAAATACCTACTGGCTCCAACCTCATGAAGCGGTCCTTCTATGGACCCTTCCGTTGTCACCTATGTCATAATCCAGAAGAGAGCACCGATCACCTGTTTCTATCTTGCAGCTCTACCAAATCTCTTTGGCAATCACTGTCTTCTCATATCCCGCTTTTGAAAGAATGGCACGGGATTAACTTTCCTGAGGCTTGGTCTAACTGGTGCCTTGCACACACAGGAAAGGCTAAAAACCTGCCTCTGCTGGCTTGCTGGGCTATATGGATCACCCGTAACTAGTCAATCTTCAACCTCAAGGATCCTCACTGGCCCACTATGATTCTCCACACGGTCGCTGATTACAATATGTTACCTGATGAAGACCACTCCGCCCCGCCGAGAATCCTTAGACCTGTACCCATTGACATAGCTAGACCTTGGGCTTTTTTCGATGGCTCAGCTCAAGAAGATGGATGCGGGGGGGGAGCTATTCTCCATCTTAACGACAGGCATTGCTACAAGCTCCAAATCAACCTAGGCAGAGGCACTAATAACTTCGCAGAACTCAGCACAGCCAAACACATCATCCATTTTGCTATCAATAAACATTGCAGACACTTACAGTTATTTGGAGACTCTAAAATAGTTTGCAATTGGCTCAATAATGCATCTCATTGTCATGCTTTTTCTTTGAGAAATATTCTTAATGAGGCAAAGAGATTGACAACTACTTTTGAATCTTTTGTCTGTCATCACATCTAGAGGGAGCAAAACACCACTGCAGATCAGCTCTCCAAAGAGGCAGCGCACAGAGTAGTAGAAGAGTGGTGGATTCGAGAGGAAGTTGACGGCACTTTTTACCAGTATTATCATCGCCCTTTTGATGATCAATTAGAATGATGGGCTATTAAGCCCATTCTTTAACAGTTTTGTTTTTATAGTATGTTGATAGAACTGTTTAGACAGCAGAACAATACATCTTTTTGTTTATACTCAGCAGTATATATTGCTCTCTGCGAAGAGCCAGTCATAATTTTGAACATAGATGAATTATTATGAAATGCTCCTTGCATGGAGATATATGGTTTATACTTTCATCGGTTATTATGAACTCGACAGGCAACTGCCTGCATATGAATATGCTTCGGCATCTGCAAAATGTAATTTTCTTAATCTTAATGAAAATTACGACTTTTTCCCAGGGGAAAAAAAATTTCTTCTCCTTGTCTGTAAATTTACTCTCCAATGATTTAATGTTTTCATTCCATGCACTAAGTACTATCATGGAATCTTCCTTTTCCTCCTTCATTTGACTGTTCTCGTGTGCCAAATATTTTTTTGTCTTTACAACAGTATCTTCATCACAACCTGCAATAGTACACCAATTATTAGAATTAAAAATATAAGGCCTCACAGCCTCTTCCTTCTCTAGAAACATCTCAATTTGATGTTCTAAGTTTTCCTCTAACTCCTTTGTCAGCACATTAGTATGCTGATTTAAATTTCAAAAGAATTCACGAGACTGTTAGCTAGTCTCTCTTCCACATCATCTACTTCAATGATGTCTTGCTGCTATTGTCCACTGTAGTGACCTTCTTTGTTCTCATTCAACTCTGATTTTACAATCTGAACAATTACACTTTGGTTTTCTAGCCTTTTCTCCAAAAGACTTAACTCATGCTATAAATTTGCCATCTCGTTTTGGATTTCTCCTAAAAGCTCTGTGCAATCCTCACTATCTTCTTCTTTGTCACAAGTATAATTTCTCAGTGACACTACTTCTTCATTCTCGATCAGAATAAAATTTTGATCCTCCATCTTTGTGATAGTTTTAGGTGTTTGTCCATCACTCTTCCTTTGGTAATTTAAGAAAATCAATTTCTCTTTGTCCTTACCAATAACAAATTCCTTGTCATAATACATATTTGTCTCATCTCTACTTAATATATTTCCTTCACTAAGCAAGGAATTTCTGAACTCTTTCTACTGTAATAACTCAACTTGATCTTCATTTGAAAGACAGTCATCATCGTACTTTGCTTGGCAACTTTCAACTTCACTCAAGACAGTTCCATAGGATGGTTTGTCTTCTGCAATACCTGCATTCACACACAACTTGTCAGTTTTAAAACCACAAGACCTCATGATCTCACTTGATGATCCAATCATCAAGTCCTCCTATTGTTCCAAGTCCTCTACATGACTCATAAATATTTCGATGGTCTTCTCTTCAATCTCCCCAAGTCTTTCACTTGGTTGCTTGATATCCTTCTCCACTTCTTCTTGCTTTTGGCCAACATCAAGAGTCAAACTTCCTCTGCTTTCAGTCCTTGCAATATGCCAAAAAGTAAGACTTTTCCCCAACTATGTACAAGAATTTACATGATACCTATCTATCTCATCTTCTTTCATAACATAATTTAGATTCTTCCAGTCTTCTTCCTCCTTTACAACAATATCAGAAAATTGTCCTGTTTTCACATGTTTCACCTACAAACATACACAAATTATCAGATTTAAAATCATGTAACCTTTTGGCCTTAGTTGAAACTTCAGTCTTCAAGTCTTCCTCCAAATACTCATTTATTCTAAGTAATTATTCGTTTAATCGAGCATTTATCATTTTCTCTTTCCGCTTCTATAGTTTATGCCACCTTATCTTTCTTCTCATAAGAAAACCACACCTTCGGTCTTTCTCATTCCTCTGTAATAGTTCCATCAGTACTTCAAGATAGACTATTTTCTCAACCTTCTTTCTCTCATATTCTTCATCATTCATCTGTCTCCATATGCCATTTTCTTTGGCATCTTCTTTCTTCACTTTGTGGTTTTTCTCTGAACCTCTACAATGACTATGAGTAGTCATCTTCTTCTCCATCTGTATGAGTTCTTCACCTAGTCACTATGAGCTACACAAGTCTCTGCAACAACATGTCCTCCCTACTGCATGATATCTCACTAAGCTTCTCTCCTTTGAGCTCAGTCTTTTGGCATCTCTCTGGTTCTCTCCTCTGGAACCATATGAGCACTCCATGCTCTAGAATTTAACTCATTTTCACTTTCGAGAACACAATTCTCCTCTTGTATTTCAAACACAAATGAAATACTAGGTTTTGGCCACTCTCTCTCAGAAACCCTTACCAACTTCCTTCATCACTGCTCTTCAGGCTTTGATCTTCTTGCTGAGATGCTTCACTAATTACTGTTACCTACATATCAATGATATTTAAAAAAAAGATCATTCCAAGCTTTCAAAAGCTTGCTGCTGCCAAATTTCTATGGTTATTTTAAAATGCTTCTGCTCAACTTCCTTCTATGAACACTCTTGTCCTCTCTGTCCAAACTTTAGTCAGATTCTTCAGGTTCACTGCCACTTTTTCTTTCCAATATTTCATTCACTTTGTTCTTTAGAACACATACAACTTTTCTTGTCTGTCTGCTTCTATCAATCTTTACTCTGTTTTAAACCTACAAAACTCAAACCAGAGTTAAATAAAACAATACCTATATGATTTCACAAGAACTCTCCATCCACTCTTCACATTCGAGTGAATCTCCATTTTCCTCAAGAAAACAAACATCGATGTGCTTTCTTTATGCTTCTACAATCTCTTCTTAAGAGTATCACTTTCTCTCATCTTATGTCATGCCTTCTACTTATCAGATTCAAATAACCTCATCTCCTCTTTCTTTCACAATCACACTTGCATTCTGCACAATTCTTCTTTAATTAAAAATATCTTTGACCACCTCTGATACCAAATGATGCAGCTTTAGCCACAAATATCCACAGTGTGCATACAAATGCATGTCATATTCATGTCCCAGGAATTTCCATCTTATACTTAATAAAAACTCTCTTAAATCAAGGTTTAATGTTCCTTCACTAACTCTATACGAAAACATTTGATTTAATTATCCAAAGTCTAAACTCTAATAAAACTTTGAGCGGAAACGATATGACCCTTCAATATCTTCGGTTAACTCTTATTACCCGCACTTATAAGCCACACCATGGTCTTTCAACTTTGGTTATACTTAACTTAACCCATAATATATTTATTTCACTTTATTTCTATTATAGCTCTTGTATAATAAAAATTACACATAAACCATTTAACCCTTCATTACTTTACCATTTTGACAATTCACACGACTTTGCACATTTACCGATGCTCAACCTGTGCTTCAAATCTACACCATTTATTTCTTCCTTCAGATCCAATGGATATTGCGTCATACGCTTATCAACTAACCTGGACGATCACTACCATTGATTTGCTCCATTGGATCCAAAGGTTGTCGCGTCACCCGCTCAACTTTTGTCTAGCCAAATCTCCACCGTAGATCAATCCTGCTTGATCCAATAGATATCACATGATATTACGGTCCAACTAGCACGACCGATAAAGTTTCGAAAGAACACTAGAAAAGTTGTTTTGCTGTGCTACGTGGTGCCTCCACGTTTTATCGTGTAAAATTTTGAAATACCACGTACAGCCTTTAGGCCGTGCAAGATAACACTTTTGGCTTTGGAAAAATGCGCACGTGCTCAAATGAAAACCTTTATTGAAGATGCTTAAACAAAGGTTTAGTGCTTAACCTTAGTATTAACCCTTAATGCTAACATGTAGTTTACTCTCCACCATTCCTCTTCCATTGTTGTTATCCGTCGAGTAGAGGCCACCAGGGGAGGTCCTCAAACCGAGGATGATTTGATTGAGAATTTAATCCAAAATCCTCCCCCTGGTGCACTATCCTTGGAAGAGTTGGTGGAAGATACCCAAGCTAGTGCTTTAGTGGACCTATGTGTGACTGATCTGACCACACTCAGAGTTAAGAATGTGGAGTTTGGCCCTGAAAGAACTTTAAAGATTAGCTCCTCTCTCTCTCCCTCTCAGGAAAAGGAGCTATGTAGCCTCTTGACCCTCCATTTGGAGGCTTTTGCCTGGAACTACAAGGAAATGAAAGGAATCCATCCCTCGGTCTATACCCATCATATCTATATCAAGGAGGACTGTAAACCAGTCAGGAAACCTCAGAGGAGAATGAATCTAGCCCTTAAGGACATTGTTAAAGAAGAAGTGCAAAAATTGTTGGATGCAGGATTCATCTACCCCATTTCGAACAGCGAATGGGTTTCCCCTCTGGTGTTGGTACCCAAGAAAAATGGGAAGTGGAGAATCTGTGTGGACTATAGAGAATTGAACAAAGCCACTAAGAAAGACCACTTCCCTTTGCCTTTCATAGATCAAGTGTTGGATGGACTGGCAGGAAAGAAGTTTTTTTCTTTCCTAGATGGGTTCAGCGGGTATAATCAGATCCAAATCAGCTCGGAGGACCAAGATAAGACCACCTTCACTTGTCCATGGGGTATCTTTGCCTACCGAGTCCTTCCCTTTGGGCTATGCAATGCCCCTGCCACTTTCCAGAGAGCTATACTGAGCATCTTTGCCAAGCTGGTTCATGATTCGGTGGAAATCTATATGGATGACTTTACTCCTTACGGGTCTAGCTTCCAAGAAGCCTTGTCCAACCTGGGAAAAGTTTTAAGCAAGTGCATTGAGATGAACCTGTCCCTCAGCCCTGAAAAATGTGAATTCCTGATGAATGAAGGGACCGTGTTAGGTCATACCATTTCTCGCCAAGGATTACAGGTGGATCCTAACAAAATTGCGATCATCAAAAAGGTTCCACCTCCTCAGAAGGTAAGAGATGTTCGGAGTTTCCTAGGCTTAGTGGGATATTATAGAAGATTCATTAAAGATTTCAGTAAGCTAGCCTCGCCATAATTTGGCCTCTTAGGAAAATATGTTGAGTTTAAATGGACTGACGACTGTCAAAGGGCTCTGAATGAGTTGAAGGATAAGTTAGTGTCCGCCCCAATTTTGAGAGGACCAAACTGGGCCCTACCTTTCCACATCCACATTGGTGCCTCGAACAAAGCCACAGGGGCAGCCTTAGGACAAGTTGAGGAAAAACTTCCATATGCCATATAATTTGTCAACAAAAACCTGTCCAAGGCAGAAATGAACTATACTGTAATTGAGAAGGAGTTCTTGGCCGTGGTCCATTCCCTGAACAAGTTCCGACACTACATCATTGGCTATCAAACATTTGTACATACTGATCATGCTGCAGTTAGATATTTAATGAATAAGCCTGATGTGAATGCTCGTATTATTAGATGGTTACTTTTGTTGTAGTAGTTTGATTTGACTATCGTTGACAAACCAGGTAAAGAAAATGTTGTTGCTGACTTCTTGTCTAGATTGGATTTGCCTGCAGGTGAAGAAGGAATAATGGATGACCAGATGCCAAATGAACATCTGTTTGCTATCTCAGTACTCTCTCTGTGGTTTGCTGATATAGCAAACTACTTGGTCTCAGCACAGTTCCCTCCTCATCTATCCTCAAAGGAGAAGAGCAGAATCGTGAGGAAGAGTGCCCCATTCACTTGGATCGGGGGAAACCTCTTCAAACTTGGCCCCAATCAGATCTTAAGGCGTTGTGTTAGGGAGGAGGAAGTCTTTGACATCCTCCTAACATGTCACGATGGGCCCTGTGGAGGACATTTTGTAGCAAAGAGGACTGCCTTCAAAATTCTACAGGCAGGCTACTATTGGCCCACTCTTCATCAAGATGTCAGAAGATATATCATCCAATGTGACCGATTCCAGAGGATGGGGAAACCGACTCCAAGGGACGAAATGCCTCTCCAACCTCAAGTGACCCTTGAGCCGTTTGAGAAGTGGGGCATGGATTTTTTGGGTCCTATCAACCCTCCTTCGAGGCAAAGGTATTACATCATTGTGTGCACAGATTACCTGACAAAGTGGGCAAAAACAAAGGAAATCAAAGCAGCGACAGAAGAAAAGGTGGCTGAGTTTTTAAGAGAAAACATCTTCTACAAATTTGGCTACCCAAGAGAGTTAGTCACCAATCAAGGAAGCCAATTCACCTCCAACTTAATTGAAGATTTGCTCGCTCATCACAAGATCAAGCATAGGACTTCCACCCCATATCATCCTCAAGAAAATGGGCTGGTGGAAGTCACTAATAGAGCATTAGAAGGGATTTTGACTAAGGTGGTGAGTAATAGCAGAAAGGATTAGGCAGATCGCCTAGTTGAGGCCACATGGGCCTAGAACACCACTTGGAAGACCACAACCAGTTTCACACCTTATGAGCTGGTCTACGGGAAGAGAGCTTTGCTGTCAATCGAGTTTGAGTACAACACATTGAGGATGGCAGCTTAGCTGGACCTAGATCTCAGCCATGCTCAACGTGAAAGGTTATTGCAGCTGAATGGGTTAGATGAGCACTGAATGGAGGCCCTCCTCCACTCAGAAGTGGTTCAACTTCAGAGGAAGATATGGCATGACTGGCACCTTAATGACAAACAATTCCAGCTGGGAGATTGGGCGCTGCTGTATGATTCCAGACATAAGGATTTCAAAGGGAAGCTGAGGACAAGATGGCTAGGACCATATGCAGTGGAGAAGTGCAATAACAATGGTTCCATCCTTATCCGGACCATTGATGAAGAAGCCATTCCCATGCTCGTCAATGGGCATCAAGTGAAGATCTACAGGAAACCCCTTTCGAGGCAAGAGTTCATTGAAACTGTGGAAAAATCAGTGCTGGTAATAGAGAAGGGTTCTGCCTCTGTTTTAGCCACATCTTGAGCATCATCATATCAACAAAAAAAAAAATAATACAATAAAAAAGATCCTTGGGTGAAAACCTCTCTAAGGCGCCCAAGGCAGATGGTAGGGGCGAAAACCTCCTTGAGGCACCCCTGCTGTCTCTCTAAAAATAAAGAATTTGAATAAAAAGACCCTTGGGTGAAACCTCTCTGAGGCGCCCAAGGAAGATAGTAGGGATGAAAACCTCATTGAGGCACCCCTGTTGTCTCTCTAAAAAAAAAAGAAAAAAGAGAGAGAAAAAGAGAAAAAAGAAAAAAGAAAAAGAAAAAGAAGAAAGAAACAGAGAAAAAAGCAAGTTTAATCCCTAGAAATTGTTGTAGGTTGCAAGAATACAATGCAGAAAGGAGACCTCCCAACACAAGAACAGGGGTCCCTACCAAGTTACCAGGAATCCTCACATACACTCCCTCCATGGACATTCATTTTTTTTAGGATTCGGACACAATCTGGTCGTGGTTCAACCTTCTACAGGAAGCTACAGGACTTTCTACAGGAAGTTCTGCATTTCTACAGGAAACATCCTGTAGAGCCTTTGGGCAGGCTAGAATCGATTATGGAGAGGTATTTGAAGCTTGAAATCTGTTGTTGAGGCATGCAACCACTCTTTTCTTCCATCCCCCACTTGTTTCATCTCCTTCCACCACCATTGCCACCATCTGGTTGAATATACCTACACTATCATACAAGAATCCTATTTTCTCAAATCAAAATTTATTTTTTTCAAGTGAAAAATAAAGCATGCAAAGGCTCGCACACTTTACCTATTAAGGCTCCATCAAGACCTTTCATCCGTGAACTCAATTGTGTTTGTTTTAGCATGCACCCCGGGAGGAGAAATGGCTACAGGATGTCCTACAGGAATCCTATAGCAACTGATCCAGCTGGAGCACATACCATGGAGACACTAGCAGCCCACATCAAACGAAGCCGGTGCATGCAGCATTCACCACCAGAGGGTCGGTTCTCGAGGTCTTTTATCCAGCATATTCCAATGAAAGGGGAGCTCTAGCACCCGTTCACAAAGCAGCAGCAAGCAAATCCAGCATTCCACGTCCCGAAACTTGCAAAACACGTCCACGACCGCACAGGTAACTGCCTAACCTTATTCGTCGAATTGCATGAACTATACTCTAAAATTTACATGAATATGTAATGGGCGGATTGAACAAGTTTGGTGGCCAGTCAACTGGCCACCCACAGCCAGTCGGATGGCCTCGTAGGATCCGAATGAGCTTGGTTATGCCAAAACAACGGGAAGTGGACATGTGGGAAGTGTCCAGCCGGGGAGAATCGACAGTGTGACAAAAATGGCGGCGGTGAATGCAGAAGGAAGGATTCGGCGGTCAGAGACACACTGAGGAATGATGGCTATGACATCGGCCAATGGATCGGCGTGGACAGCTCACCCCCGCACCATGAATTCCGCAATAATTCAAATTGGCTGAGCGAATAACTCATAGTAAACTGCTATCATTCGCACTTGCAACCATTTTGTAGCCGAGTACGCGTCCTCCTCCTCTGCATGTTGTTATAGCCCGAACTTCTCGGTCTATTCCAATGTCCTTCCACAGCTCAGACTCATCCAGAACCATCGTGACGTCCTCCAGAAGCCGGAAAAACTTTCTGCAGGAAGTTGTGCTACAGGAAACCCGGCCTTACGAAGGAGCTTGGACTGTTTACGTCGAGGGTGGCAATTCTCAGAGAGGTAGGCCCGAACACACCATTCCCTTGCAAAATAGTTCTAAAGGTGGTGAATTCGACATGCTGGGGTAGAAAAAATTTAAAAGCAAGTCTGTCTGTGAATCCAAAAGCAGTTTACTTATGGTTGCATGAAATTGTCTTTGTTGGTTTGTGTCCAAGATTTTCTCCACGAGTCCTGAGTTAAATTCCTCCTGTAGAGAAGTTGAGACACTATCAAGGCTAACCAGTGAAAAAAACTATGAATTTTACATGATTATGTGTATGTTGGAAACATAGCTCTACACTCTCCTTAGAGAAAACCCGAGTCGTCCTTCTGTACACGGGCAATCAAGTTTCAAAACCGAGGAATTGATATGAAGAGGCCTGCAGATACTGTTTTCAACGTTTTGAGAAGGAAACACACATAGAATTGCCTTTCTTCTCAAAGTGCAAGCAAAAACAGAGTATTTTTCACCATGCCAGGAGCGTTTATTAGAAAGGAACCCTTGGACTCCAAGAAACTACGAGAAACTCCTAAGGTAGTAGACTTATTTTCCCATGCACACTAGATGACATTCTATGACAAAATTCAAGGTCACGATGATGAAATCATAGAGGAATTCCTAAGGTCCCTGAAGCCGAAATCAAAGACACTAGCCACTGTCAACTTCAGAGGATTGACCCTAAGACTCACCCCACAGCTCACTAGTAGAGTCACTGATCTACTGATGGGGGTACCCTGGGATAAAGAGGAGAGGAAATTGGGCCAAAAGGCTAAAAAGGAGTTCTTCTTGCCAAAGGAACAGTTTTCAGAAGATAAGAATGGGGTCCGAAGAACCAGCCTATAGCCATTTTGGAGCGAAGTCAGCCTCCAAATTATGAAATATATTACTTGTGAGGGGCGGTTCAACATCATATATGGTTATCATTTCCGTTTGCTAACTGAACTCAGGCACCAAATGGATCTACCCACAGAACAAAAGTTGAGCGTCCCCTACTTCCTCCTGCAATCCTTGATTGAGTGTGCCACAAAGCTGAGGGAGGGAACACCAGGCCAGCTGGCCCATCATGGGCTTATCAAGCTCCTCATGGAAGATGCACTGCATACCTACACTGTCCCTGTCTCCTGGGAAATTTTTCGAAATATGTCTAAGGATGATGACATCCGAATTTTGGCCGAGGAGCTCACTTCCTCTAATAGTGAGGAGAAGGAGCACACTGAGGCAGAAAAGAAAGCTAAGGGTCAGGAAACCCTGGGAAAACCACCAAAGCAAGGACATAAAGAGACACAAGAGAAAGGCCAAGCTGCTGAGGCCAAAACAGTGGGTGGTAAAATGACACAAACACCCAGGGATAAAAGGTTGCAGAGAAGGGCAGAAAGGACTAAAAAATTCCAAGCAAATGAAGGCACACCTAAGGCAGCCACAGCTGAACTAAATGAAAAAGCACCCCGAGCCAAGTAGGCCAAAACAGTGCCAACTGGTTCTACAGGAAGCCAAAAGGCCATTTCTATAGGAAGTCCAAAAACTGCTTCTACAGGAAGCCAGAAACCAGTCAGTACAGGACTTTCTAGAGGAAGTCTGAAGAAAGGGCAAGGGAAGGAAGAATCTCCTGAGATTCTAGCTAGGGAGGCAACAGTTGTGCTAGCCGCCCTCAGCACCTCTCCAAAGCAGAAAGAAAAATGGAAGAGGGAGCCTTCCATGTATTTTAAGGCGAGAAGAAGCACAAGGATTAAAACCGGTAGACCAAAGGAGAAACAGTACAAAGAACCAATTACAGTTGAAGACACCCCATCCAAAAAAAAGACAACTATAACGTATGAGCGGGGAAGCCCGAAGACATCCACATGGAAGGAAAGGATGGAGAAATTTAACTCGGAGGCCTCTCTACAGGATGTCGTGGTTGCTCTATAGGAAACTTTGGCTAGGTTGAAAGAGACTGAAAATATGGAAGAAAAAGCAGCCAAGTCATCACAGGAGGAAGAGGAGGCCGATACCATTATGGAACCAAGCCCCCAGCCCAGCCTAGGCTCTTATTATAACTTCTTAGAGGACGGGAAAATCATTCCTCAAAAACTCACAGTGCACTTTTCCTAGCACTAGAGGAAGAAAGAGTACAGACCCACACTTGGATGAAGATCGCTAAATCCAAGGGGGTGGTAGATATAGGTCCTCTAGAGGAAAAGCTCAAGGAAGCCCAAAGAGAATTGGGAAGGGTACAACATGTGGAGAGCTCCCAATAGGCCAAGTTAGGAGAAGAGAATGAGCTGATTAGACAGCAGCTACAGCTACAAGGACAAAGGAAAGAAGAGGCCACAACAGCCAAGGACACCACCGAAGAACCTCAGGGAAAAGAAGGAATGCAAGCTGAACTTGAGGCACTAAACCGACAACTATAGGAAAGGGAATTGAAAGTAGGCATAGAGATACAATCTCTAAAACAATAGATACAAGAGAAGGAGGCACAACTGGCCTGCATGGCCAGTTGGGCAATGGAAGCTCTGCAATGTAAGGAGCCAGCCAAATCCTATGGCCTATACCTCAGGGATCAATGGCTGCAATTCCAAATCAACACATTGGCACAGAGGAGTATCACTCAAATCCAAAACCCCCAACAGTTCATGGATTTATGTAACAGCAGTTCCTCAGAAGACAAGGCCAAGCTATCAGAGTTCTACCTTCATAATTTGGCCCTTCCAAACATGACCTCATGGGACCCCAACACAGTAGTAGGGGACATGCAGCTTATGTCAATGACCTCATGGCTAAACCACGAAGAAAAGAGAGTGGCAGATGTCAAGAATGTCATGGACTGAGAACTACAGGAACCGCTGCTGATTAGAGCAGAGCTAGGGGACCCCTCAGCATTGATATCCACCCACGAGCACCTAGAAACCAACTCTCAAGCCCTGTTAGAGTACATGGATCGGCAGGCTTAGGCCATAGCACACTTTGAGGATATGGAGCGACTATTGGGGGACAACTGTGTTTATGCTTGCACCCGTAGGTGGAACACATTGTCCCAAAGCCTCAAAATCAGATAATACCACACTCCAACTAGAATGAGGGAGGCCTTGGCATGAGTGCCTCTCTACAAAAAGTCTATGCAGAATCTTCAGGCCAACTGGATAGGCTTCAAGTTATGTCCACCTTTGCTTTTGGGGTTCTTAGAAGGAGGTACAGAAGAAGAAGAGCATAAGTAGTGGGAAGAGGTGGAAAGGAAGGCCATATTCCATGACAGTGAAGAGGATACTACTTCAGAAGTCTGGGATGTGAGGGGGGCGATTAAAGCGATTAAGGACGAGGAGCTAGACTAGTTGCTCAGAGGATGAGCAAACCATTTAGTAGGGTGGTGATGATGAGCCCCAAATTGGGTAACTTATTGGGCTCATTCTGCCTAATTATCCTTCTTCAATCCTCCATTTTTCATAGATTATGCACTATTTTTTTAGAATGTTTATGTCATTTGTACGAATAAGGGTGGTCACTCTTCCTAGGTGGCTAACACGTGCTTATTTCAGGTTTTTTGACACATGTTGGAGCAAAACCAAGCAATCATGGGCTAGGTGATAGCCAAGCTTGAGGTGAGGATTCGTAGGGGGGTTTTCTATGACATTAAACAACCCTTCCTCAGGATCTCCACCCCCAACTCTGAGCTCACAAGCCACCAAAAACGGATCTTGAAGGCAGCCAAGCAGATTTTGGAAAAGGGGCTGTCTACTAATAGTTGGGACAACCGAGTCCCTTAGATTTGGGAGGCTTGTTAGGGCCCTCGTGGTGTATAAATGAGAAGGCCTCAGCCTTCGTAAGGGACTTTTGAAACCATTGCATGTTTTTGCACTAAAGTGCTGTCACTTTCAGCTCGTTGTCTTGTAGCCATTTTGGCATAACTTTTGACTGATGACTATTTTTTGATAATGATAAGCAGTCCTATTTTATATCAACTCTGAGTTCTCTATAGGAGGCATAGATCTTAGGGTTGGGCCCAAACTGAGAGCCTAGGGCCTCCTTTATGTATTGTTATCTTTCCTTTATGCATCGTTGTTTTTCCTTTTATGCATTTGCAACATATTTCTGTTAGGCAGATTAAGTTGTGTTGATTAACTAGGTCACTGTTTATGGTTAGAATTGCTTCAGATGTTTACAATCGGTTGGTAGGATAATAACAGGGAAAAAGCTCCAGAAAAAGGGCCAACAAACACTTTTGGTTTCACCTCTTCCTCATTGGATCAGGGGCTGGAATTGAAGTAACCGTGTTGTCCCAAACAAAAACACTAGTTTTGCTTTGCCATGCAATCATTAGTGTACTGTTTTCATTTACAGAAGTTGGTTACTTGTTCAGATCTCTGAAATGTTTCATTGCATAGTTGATATATATGGTTCTCTTTCAAATAAAGCTGTTGTTCATTCACTTTATTATTAGCTAGATTAGATTAACTAGGACTTTGATTACTTGCAAGACTTTATTGATTCAGTTGAAAGTGCACGGTACAGAGCATCTCTACCACTTTTTCATCCACCCAAGCTTCATCAGAGCCATCTGTTCCATCTCCTAACTAGGTTCCTCATCTCACATTTGTCCTCTTGCCCATGTAACCCTACCTTTTTGTGCAACCATTGTTTTAGCCTTCTTTGAGCCAATTCAGCCATCTACACCTTCTCCCCACTCCATCCACCAGTCCCTGGGCCACTTCAAACCCCTATCCTACCTCCACATCCATTCCTTCATCTTTCCTCACTCATCCATCCTCCAAAATCCCATTTCTAAACATCCTGTAGAAATTTCTGAACATCCTGTAGAAATTCCTAAACATCCTGTAGAACCCCTGCAGACTTCTTGTAGAAGCTCACAAATGAGGTTTCCTGGTAGCCAAATTTTGTGAAACTCTTGGGAAGGGTGTTAGGGACTCCTTAGACCCTCTCTGAACCTTCCCAAACTCTTCCAAGCATTTCTCCTCATTGATCCACCCCTACACAGTCAAGAACAATGAAAGCATATGCATGATGAAACTGATGACTTAATCAAAAATACAAAAAGATGTTTTCTTCAGATAGAGGTTGTCTAGACACATGTATTTTACCTTCATAGAAGTAATGGAATCTCTTTCAGTAGTTTTCATTCTCTTCTTTGCGCCAGTAGGACTAGCTGGTAGAATTAGGGTTTGCTAGGGTTTGCGCTTTCCTTCAGTTTTTCAATGTATTTTCGCAAATAGATTAGTTTCCTTCAAGACTAGCTTCCATCCATCAGTTAGCAAGCTTCTTCTCAAAGCTCATAGAAGTTGGCTTGAGCCCCTAGCGGACTTGTGCCAGCTGACCAAGTGACAGTTGCAGCAAGAGCTAGTACTTGTGCATACAACACCGTCACTTCCAAGTTTGTTACGAACTACCAAGTTGATAAAAGTAAAGAAGGGAGTCCAAGGAGTTGCAGCATTATTGCTGCAATACTGGAGCCCACCAACTCTTTCATCATCATCATCCATCTCAACTTCTCCACCGTGAAGTCAACCATCCACTCAACTTCATATCATTGTCCATCAGTCCACCATACTTCCACATCTCCTTCTCAATCATCTGGAGTCGTAATATCCTCATCTTCTCGATCGGAGGGATAATTATCTGCACTTTCCTCTGTTAGTAGTTCAGCAATGGCCCAATCTCCATGGAATAACCCAGGGCCAGTCTTAATGCCTGCACCCTTGAGTCAGCTACCGGCCCATCCTAAAAAATGGCTGCCTAAGTTTAATCTTGAAGCAGGCATGCTAGCGGAAGAACATATAAATAACTTTATGCTATCCATTAATCTCAATGGAGTTACCAACAAAGATGGTGTCGTTCGAATTTTTCCTTATACTCTTCAAGGAAAAGCGAGATCATGGTATTTTTCATTACCATCTGGATCTATCACTGGTTGGGATATCTTCTAAGAACAATTCCTTATTAAATTTAGTGATGATAGGTCTACGACACCATTGATCAATGACCTGTCTAACCTTAGGGTCCGAGTCAAAAGAACCTATCAAAGATTTCAATTCACATTTCAATAAACTGTTAAACAAAATTCCTATTTCTTCCAAGTCTAGCCAAGAAGTGCAAAGTGAATGGTACGTCACTGCTTTACCATCAAACATAGCAATCTTTGTTGACAGGGCTAACAAAACAACTTTCGTAGAAAATATGAAAGAAGCAATATCAGTAGAGAAACGTATTATTTCCCTAGAAAAGAAAAATGTGATAGAAGAACGAAAATCCAAGAAGTTTCCTTTCAAGGAAGATCCCAAGAAAAAGCAATCGAAAGATCCATTCGATTTAGAAGGATTGCAAAAAGTTTTGAAGACCATGTCTAACGAAATGGTCGACATTAAGAAACAAGTGGTAGAAACTTCTTCTAAAAAGTCGTATAGACCTCGTAAAAGGAACCTGCCATCTGATTCAAAGCCCCCAAATGCTATTACAAGTGTTGAGTCAGAAGAAGAAGAAGAGGAAATCGCTACTGAAGAACATACCGATGAAGAAAAAGTTGTAGAGTTACAAGGTATGTGGGATTTCATCCTCCCAGATGAAGAGGATCAAAAGCATCCTCGATTAGCACTCGAAGTAGAAATCAACTTGATCCTCCTCAACCTACTCCTAAGCCAAAGAGCACAAGCTCGACGACTAAAAATAAAGTCGCAACCAAGAAAATGACACCTAAAGCGATTCAAACCAGCCCAATCCAAACAGATTCATCAACTCCATCCAAAACGCTGATCGTTTCCGATGAAATGGAGTATAATATCATAGAATACATGAAAAAGACTAGGGCCAACATCACTTTTTACGAATTGAGCAAGTTAAAACACCAGAAAAAGATACTGTTGAAAGAGTTACATGCTGTACCAGTTGCACCTTTACCCGCCGCTGTAATTTCTCAAGCTTCCCACGACAGGGGAAGACCTCCAACTAATATGATCAATAATGTTGACCCAAACGACATCGCCTTAATTGGAGGAAGATCGAGATCTCATACTCCCCCATTTCTTCTTACTTATGAAATTTTCAATAAAAAATTGCATAATTGCTTAGTGGATTCTAAAGCTTCATCGAATATTTTACCAAAGTCAATATGTGCAAAAATTGAATGTTCAACCGCAAAAATCTGTTGTGTGCATAGTTTAGCTAGATCGATCGCAAGTCAAAGTGGTTGGTGAATTAAATCAGGTTACCATAAGGTTGTCATCTAACCCAAAGGTATGTCAAGTTATCGACATTTTAGTTGTTGATATTGCAGAATTTTATGGCTTAATTCTTAGCAGAGATTGGGTAGAAAAACTTCATGGATACTTTGCAACTGACTGGTCGCACATGTGGCTCCCCCACAATGGTAAACCAAATCAAATAAAAGTTGAGCAAGAAAGACATCAGAAATTCACAGTAACAGAACTAGAAGGAGAAAATGAACTAGTAGCATACAACAATAACATCATTGGCAACTACTGAGTCGATTCTTTCCTTGGAAATTTTAATGCTCATACTTCACCTTACTTAGAACATTCTATTTTATCTCAAGTAGAAAATTTCTCTCAGTCAGATAGTTCTAAATATATTAATTTTATAGATAGTCCTGTAAATAAATCTTTATTTTGGATGTTATTTTTTTACGGTTCTAAATCTAACGAAGGAGCAGGTGCAGGATGCGTGTTAATAAGTCCAGAGGGAAATAAAACTTGCTAACTTGTAAACTCGAATTTGATTGCACCAACAATACCACAGAATACGAGGCTTTAGTCCAAGGGTTATACAAAGCAATCAAGTTAGACGTCAAATACCTTCATGTTTTCGGAGATTCTGAAATTGTGATCAGACAGGTACGTAATACTATACATTGTTTATCAGGTCATTTAAAACATTACCAATCTTTATTTCAAGGTCTGACTGAACACTTTATAGCATTTAATATTTCGTCAATTCCCGGACTCCAGAATGCTAGTGCAGACCTCTTGGCCAACGTAGCTTCCAAGCTCATTCCTTCAAAAGATTTTAGCCCTGATCGATTTTCAATTGAATTAATTTTTAGACCCTCGATTCTTGATAACATCACCAATTGGAGGATTTTCAACGATGATCCTGATATTGTGAGTTTCCTCACATCTAAAGGATCCTACACCAATCAAATAATTGACGAAGACCAACATGACCAACAATTGCAACAAGATAGCACTAATAATGTTATAGCTAAGTAAGAAGTCAAGTTAGAAGACCTTTATGATTTGAAATATTGGTTTAAAAGATCTACCAATTCAAAACTCCAAATTTCAACTTTGAACTACGAATTAGTAAATCTAGGAACTGATACCAAACCACAAAATATCAACCTAGGCCTTGGTCTAGCTCCTGAAGCAAAATTAGCATATATTCATCTCTTGAGACAATACAAAAGTGTCTTTGCTTGGAATTATGATGAACTCAAAACCTATGACACCTCCATCATCCAACATACTATTCCAATGATAGATGATGAGAAACCTGTCCAACAGAAGTTGAGAAAGATCCATCCCAACCTAGAAAACCAGTTCAAATCTGAACTCAATAAGTTATTGAAAGCCAAAATAATTTTTCACGTTCGACACTCCAAATGGGTTTCCAATATGGTTCTCGTTAGAAAGAAGAACGGAGACATCAGAATATGTATTGACTTTTGAAATCTTAATAAAGCCTACCAAAAAGATAATTTTCCTTTGCCTCCCATGGAACAAATACCACAGGCAGTCGCGGGATGAGAATTATTGTCATTCTTGGATGGATTCTCAGGATACAATCAGGTGTTGGTAGATCCCGATGATCAATTGAAAACCACATTCAGAACTAATTGGGCACATACACATATCAAAAGATGCCATTTGGTCTGAACAATGCTGGCGCCACATTTCAGAGAGCCATGGACATCACGTTCAAAGGTTTAGTTAACAAATCAGTGGTAATCTATTTGGATGATATAACTGTATATTCCAAGAAACGAAGCAATCATCTTAAAGATTTAAAAAAGATCTTCCAACGTTGTTAAAGGTATGGAATTTCACTTAACCCAAAAAAATATTTTTTCGCGTTAAGTGAAGGAAAACTTCTCGGATTCATAGTGTCATAATCTGGAATTAACATTGATCCTGACAGAATCAAGGAGATTTCTAAAATACCGCTACCTCACAATAAGAAAGCCATGCAATATTTTCTTGGCCAGATTAACTTTGTAAAGAGATTCGTTCCATATTTTTCAAGAATCATGTCTCCTTTACAAGCAATGATTAAAAAGAACTCAAACTTTAAATGGGGCCAAAATGAATATGAGGCATTCAATTTGATCAAACAAGCAATTGTGAATGCTCCATCTTTAGCAACTCCAAATTATTCCAATCCTTTTATTTTATACACATTTGCCTCTGATAAATCATATGTTGTGATACTCACTCAAGCAAATCAAGAAAAGGCAGAAGCCTTGATTGCTTTCTTCAGTTAAAATTTACACAGGGCTGAGTTAAATTATTCAGATGTGGAGAAACAAGCTTACGTTGTTTTCAAAACAATTAAATATTTTAGACCCTTTCTACTCAAAACCCATATGAAAATCATAGTACCATTTCGAGTGGTAAGAAATATTTTCGTACAAAAAGATGTGGGTGAGAAAAGAGCCAATTGGGTTCCTGCCTTACAGGAATATGATGTAGAAATCAAACCAACAAGTATTGTAAAAGGTTAAGGCTTTTGCAAAATGCTGGCCAGAGCATCGCTTATGTCCGAAATTCCATCTGCAGATGTTGGACACCTAATCCTAATGGGTTAGTGTGGAAGCCGAATAGACTAAGTAGTCCAAGGGACCTTGGGATGTGAATCCCAACGGTCACCATATTATACTATAAATGTACATCTTTTGTGAATAAAAATTGTACTGCATGATTTATCTTTCTATTTGCTCTTGCTGTCCATGTCTGTTTAACATGGTATCAGAGCCATGATGTGTGGCCTCTTTTCCCTGAGCAACTAGTCTGAGCTGCCTTGAGTAGTGCTGGCCTAGTCTTCATTACCTGTAACCCTCCATTAACTCTGCCTGCCTGTTCTTTTGAATACAATAATTTCTCTCTGACTGTCATAAACGTTTAAAAGGAAAAAAAGGAGCATCATTACACCTGCGCCTCTTCTGCCTGACAATTCCCCTGATTATTCTCACCTGCGTTACTGAAGGTGAACAGTCACTCAGCGCCTCCTTCAGTTTTCCCTGCTTTCTTAGTCTCTTCACATACTTGAGACAATTTTCCTTCGTCTGTCTTAGTTTTGTCATGTTCACCAGACAATTTTCCATAGTCTCCGTTTTGGGTTGCTGATTTCTGGTACGTTGAGTTCCATCGAGGATGACATTGGATTTCTTCTGATTTCGTAGCGCTTGTGCCGTTATCGCTGGTCTGCTCATGCCTGTTGGTTCTGAGGCCGAGCATATACTAAATTAGCTATTGGAACTTGCAGCAGGAGATGCAAGGTTTGAAATACAATGTTGCACTTCAACTGAGATATAGTGACCAAGGATTTCAGTAAATGCTCGAGACTCGAGTACTTTCCAGAAAGGCCTGTATTTAGACTATCAGTCGCATAGTGCTTTACAATGACTTTGTCAGCAAATGTATAAACCGATTGATATCTAAGAGAAGAGAGGACTTTGCTTCTGACTCCGAAAAGACTCACTGCTAACTTTGCAATCCGTGCTTTCAAGAACTTAATGGCATTAACCATGCTAATCGAAGGACGTCTGCATGTAATGAGAAATGAAATATAGCTATTAATTTTTGCAGTCAAGTCACGTACAAAGCTTTTTTCCGGTGGTTGAATTTATTCGAATTAAATACGCTATATTCCAAATCGATTTTTATTGAATTTATTCGAATTAAATTCGTTGTATTCCAAATCGATTTTTATGAAGAATTCGAATTCAATTTTTTGGGGAATAAGTTCAACGAATTTATAATGTGGTTTGTGGATGTGTTGGACGGTGGTGATGAATTCGACAAAGGTGGGAAAAGGCAATAGTCTAAGCGCGTGATATCTTTTTTGGCATTTTTGTGGTTTTATCCAAACCGTGTGGTTTTGTTGGGTACCCACGGTTTTCAAAGCACGTGGGAACACGTCGTCTCTTCTGCAGCTTGTATGCTTTTTGGTTCCTGCTGAACTTTCGAAATTTGCGATCAGGCTAGGTCTGAAGGATTATGTGTTTTTGGAGAGGATCCTCAAAGTCCTTGTAATTTGGTTGAGTTAGGAATACTCTCTTGACTGGGATTTTTCAAAAAAAAAAAAAACTTCCTGGCAGTTGCTGATGTCTGAGGTACAAGACTACAAGTTTATGTGGTTCGAGTAGTCATGCTATGGCATTTTGTTCTAAAGTTTGGATCCTTTGGTGCATGTTGGAGCAATTTCTGGCCTGCTAACATTCTCAAGATTGGACAAAAGTTTGTTTAAGCAGCAGTAGAAATATAGAAATGACGATGAACAACAGAAGTTTCTACTGAGAAAGTGAATTTGGCCGCTGTCTATGCAGTGATATCTTTTCTGGATAGACATAGTTCAAATGAGAACACAGATTCCAACAATTCGAAATTGTCAAATCTTTCAGAAATCAGGGGAAGTTTGCCAGAACTGGCCGGCAATTTCAACCCTAGAGAAATAGGCACCACATACAACAACATTGGTGCATAAATTAAGAAGGAAATAGTAATCTGATTTGCGACTTTCCTTGGAGATGGGAGCTATCCAGATGCTTGAGTGGATTGAAGTTGCACAATTCTTGTGCGGCATTTATATTACGTTAGTTTTTGCTTGCCTCATCATTTCAGATTAGCTCGGTACTTCACCAAGTGGGCAGTAATGAAATGGTTCTTACTCCTGCCCATACAAATTCATGGTATCCAGCATAGCCCTCAGGATATCTCCAATCTAATATGTTCAAGTCCATGTATGATGTAGCTGTAGATCTTCAAATCTGAATATAAAATTTGCAAAATACCATCATATCCCATACCAAAAGGGAGTGGAAATTGTCATTTAAGGAGGCTGTGGATAGAGTAGTTTATTTCCTGAACCTATAGAAATCAGTTGGATCACAAATCATATGTTTTTTAAAGAATACACCTACAGCAGGCCATGTACCCACTTGTTATGAAAACTGAAACTCAATAAAGCAGTGTAATTCTTGTTTGAATATTGTGAAAATATTGCGAGTGGGTGAAATTTCTTAAGATGAAGATTTGATCAGCATTATGAAGTGAATTTGAAGCAATTTTGAAGACATTTTTTGGCAGTCATTCTAGGAGCAGTTTCTTGTAGAGATTTTGCATGATTTCCATAGCAGCCAGATGCTCTAAAGTTTGAAGTTGAGGACATCACTCATCTTCACATTTATATATTTTTTTGCATTGGTCCTGCTCCATCAACCACTTTCGCGACATTGTTGCCACTTGACAAGCCCTTACAAGATCTTGTAGTAAGAGTACAATATTATTTTTCTGTTGTTGTTGCCTCAGTTGTGGTTTTTTAAGTGACATTGAAGAAAAATGGCCAGACTTGAAGATGCATTAAAGTTATTGAATATCCTAATTCATTCCACTGTTGATGAGATGGTCAAAGTTAACAAAGAAACTCTCTTTGACATCCAAACCTCTCTATAAACTGCACAGGAAAAGATTGATTTTTTGCAGCTTGAATCACAGCTACAGCAAGAAGAGCTACATCAAAATAGACACCATTCTGAACCTGTTTTTGTTCAGAACATTGAGACAACCACCCATGAGCAGCATGTTACAGTTCATTCAGATTTAG
>APFE030551424.1:0-12242 GCA_000404065.3 Pinus taeda | reverse complement strand
TTACAAGATATGGTCGGATTTATTTCTTCTTCATCTAGGCTTTGTTCCTGGAGTATATCTTCTTCTTTTGACCTTTCTTGCTCCTTTTCTTCTTCCTCTTCACAATCTATGTAGAATAATTTCTTCTCAGCACACTTGTGACCTTTAGTGTATTTGCTATCACAACTGTAACAAAGCCCTTTTGCTCTTTTTTCTTCCAATTGTTGTGGTGTCAACCTTATAGGTTGTGGAAGACTAGGGGCAACAACACTTCCATCTTTATAGTTGTCAGTGGTATGCTTCCTGGTTGCCATAATTTTGCTTTCCATTTTTCTTGCTAACCTGAATGCCTTCTCTAATGAATCAGGTTCCCAAAGGCGAACATCATGTTGGATATTATCCTTTAAAGACCCTATGAACACATCAATCCTATGCTCCTCTGGAATATCTTTTACCCTTATGTTCAATTTTTGGAACTCCTCAATGTGCTCCATTATTGAACCCTTTTGTTTGAGACTTATCAATTGGCTAAAAAAAGTGTTGCTTTTTGTATCCTCATAATGTGCCATCAATTCTTCCGTAAAAATTGCCCAAGTGATAAATTGTTTACGAGAGCAAAGCCACTGATACCATACAAACTGATTTGGTTCCAAATTTAAAGTTGCCATACGTACCTTTTGTGTGTTTTGCACATTATTGAGATCGAAAAATTGCTCCATCTGTAATATCCATGTTGCGAGATCCTTGCCATCAAAATTCCTCATATCGATTTTTGGAATATGGTGGGTCTTCGATCCCAAATTAGAGTCTATGAAATCATGATTAACATTTCTTTTGTTCGCATCATGAGTTTCCTTTACTACCTTTTCACCATTAGTAAGTATTTCTTGTAGAAAATTTGTCAAATCTGTCTTCAAATCTATCATGTCTGTCTTCAAATCTGCCATGTCTCTCTTCAAATCTGTCTTCAAATCTATCTTCAAATCGTCCATCTTAGCTTCGACACCCTTTATCTTAGATTCCATGCCCTTTATCTTAGCTTCTATTAGCTTTTGTGAGAGTGACATTTGTTGCACTTGTTATTGTAATTTTGATATATCATGTAGCATTTCTTCCTCTTCTTCATGAGTCATGCTAGAGCTTTCAAGTTGCTTACTAGGTGTTTGCATTTTCTTTCCTCCGGGCATCAGTTACCGATAATAATGCTCTACTATGCCCTTTGAATTCCTTCAAAATAAATTTTCAAACCAATCTTAAGCAAAAATTTAAAAGAATCTACACACCTTTTTTCACTTAGTAGGAGCTCGATATTGCCTCTGATGTATCTCTATAATTTTGGATCATCCAGTTCTGAAATTGGGACTTACAGTATCCCTCTATGTCCTCTTTCCAATGCCACCAGTCTGATCCAAATTGGATTCTCTAAGGAAGAGTTATGCGAAATCTCCCACAATGACCTGATTATAGACTAGTTCAGTAGAGCGAACTTGTACGACCTGCCACGAGTCACTATTTTGGCCTTTGGCTTTGAAAAATATATACAAGAAACTATAGTCCATCCTCTTTCTGTACCTTCTTACGAAATTTCAATCCAATGCTCAGAGAGAAAGTTATGGTGATTTTCCCTAGGTCAACTGTTTGGAATGTAATTTAGGAGTTTGAAAAAAGATCAACTTCTTCAGATTATATCTCTGAAAATATAGCGCTAAAAGCTTTGAAATTCGGACCCGAGGTTCAACGGGATTTCTTCTCAAACAGTTTTTTTTTTTAGCTTCTAAAACGTCACAGAAAAAAAAAGTTATAGCGAAAATTCCACGATGTCCTATTTGGAGCAGCGAAACCCTAGAATCCCAAGCTCTGATACCAAATGTTATGAAACCGGTCAAGAAAAGATAGATCAATGCCTTAGAATTCAACCTCTTAGAGGGGGAAACCTCCTTTACATTACATAAATGAACAATTTTTGGATGATTCAAATGACAAAACCTCCTTTCTATATATATAGGAGTCTAAGGAGTCACAATATAACCCAACTGACCTAAAAATAATAATATAAAGCCACAAAAATAACAATAGAGGGATTTTGTGGGGCACAATAATAACAATATGGGGATAATAGGGGCACAACAATATTAATAAGGGATGCAACTACAATAGTAATGGGGTAATCACTAGTATTATAGGGACCCAACAAGCGTGGTCTCGTCTCTGTTTGTTTAGTTGGTCCTAGGTCACAGAAACCCTTCTTGGTCTGCAATGAAATATCTGAGGACTGTTTGGTGACTATATATTTTTTGGAAGGCACTATGCCTTATGCTCTGAACCTGTGTTGGGTTACAGGATGTTGTCTCTGGCTATAACAAATGTTTATGCAATATATGTGTATATATTTATAGAAATGATAAATCTTCTACTTGTAAGAATTTCATTGATTTTCTTTCGTAAAGTACCTGAATGAATTCACTTGCAGTGTTTAGTTGGTTTATGTGATGCTCAGTCTTGTTAACAATCCCTCAATCATGCAATTAATTTCGTACATAGTACCAATCATTCATAATAACCATTGTTGGATACCTGAAATGCTTCTCTTTACTATTTTAAAATATTTTGTCAGAGTTTACATTCTCTGCTGTCTATTCTCCTTTTTGGACAACCCTTGGTTCATCTTTTGATTGTGTATTTAAGATGTTGGTAGCCTCATTCAGTTACATTCCTTTTAGCTATTATTCAAGTATTAATTTATCTAAGACTATTCCATAATGTATTTACTTTCAAAAATAAAAAGTAACGACATTGGCTGTGACAACCTTCTTGAAAAGAAATAACCATAAAAGTAAACTGAAAGGTAAATTTTAAAAGAATCTTAAAACAACATGTCCAACTGTTGCCTCCCTAATTGGATGCTCCTACATGAATACATAATAGTATACACAAATCAAAGGTTGATATTAATCTACAAAGTAGTTATGCCTTTTTTTCCCTTTAATTAAAATTTATTAATTAGAAAAACACAAATCATATGAACAATGTCATATGAAATGAGCTATAGTTTTTTTGGGCATGTGGTATTCATGAACCATGGTATTGTAACAAATCCTATTTATAGATTATAAATCTCCATGATTAAGTGAGAGGTGAATCTCCATAATTAATAATTTTGGTACATGATTTTTTAGAGATGTATATATATTTAACATATATATTGATTATTTATATGGTTTTTATTAATAATTATTATTTTAAATAAAGTCATAATTTAGTTAATTTTATAATCTTTTTAATTTCAGCAATTTGATATATATGATGAAGTAAGTATTTTGATGCTTATTTTGGGTTTATGAGTATCATATCTAATTATGCATTTAATTTTGGAATGGGGCATTGTTAATCCATTTTAGTAACCCATAATATTACAACAAAACCCATTTATAAGTTAAGAAGTTACATTGTAAAGTGAGGGTTTATCTCCATGGTTAACATTCTTGTGTCATTTTTTTAAAATTTATATATATTTTAGTTATATGTTAATTATTTTTATAATAATATTATTATTATTATAATTTAGTTAGTCATTATGATTTTTTTGAAGTGTGGATGTTCTAGTTTGGTGGAGATGTTGTAAAACACTATGTAATGTAATGTTATGTTGACTTGGTCAAATTAACTATAGATCTAGGGGTCTAGAACATGATCTAGGGGTGTGTTCGTTAGATCTAGGGGTTGTTCGTTAGATCTAGATAACCTACAACATGTCTCGATAACCTGATAACCTACAACATGTCTCGATAACCTGCAACCTGAGGCCTCATGGGATGATATCCACTCGGGTATTACATACACATCCAACATGAAGAAAACAAAGTTGAATCCATCCATGGTATCTTCAAATAGTTTATTTAAATCTCTTGTTTAAGTTTTTTTGAAAAGTATAACATTTAAACATATTCACACATTTTTTCTACTTCTAATTGAGTTACATCATTTTCATTTTTTTTAATTATAGTCCACATTATTTTTCTATTTAGAACATAATTTTTATTTTTTATTTTTATTTTACTTACTCAATTTTTATTTATTTTTAATTATAGGCAACATTATTTTTCTATTTAGACAATTTTTTTTATTTTTTATTTTTATTTTACTTATACAACCCTTCATACTAGGCTGTAGAATGACACTCTCAGCTCAATAAATTTCACATCTCTGCATATAAAAGTGTTCTCATTTTTAATTTTATGAAAACCTTGATATAATCTCTATGAAATATCCACAAAATAACTTGGGTTCGTGGTTTTTGAGCATGTGGTATTGATAAGCCATGGTATTGAATGAATATACATGGTTAAAAATCTTGTTATAATGAATTTTAATTTACAATTATTATTTATATGTTACATATTTTAATGTGATAAGCATATTAGCATTTTCTTTTATTTAAAAAATGGTTAGTAATTTTATTAATAAAAACAAAATTACAATAGAACAAATTCAATTTTATTAATTTTTTTGCTTTTAATTTTTAACAACTTAAATTTTAACTTTTTATCATTAATCGAGCCATCATTAAAATGTTTACATTTGTTTACAGACACTACAAGATCTTCCCTATATTGGGTTCTACATTACTTTTAACCTTTTTAATATTTTTTAGTTTAGCCTACATATAAATGTTTGCAAATAAACATTTACGCCACTACAACATCACTTCCATACATCCCACACTGTCACACTGGGCTTTAGAGTGTTGAGCTCTAATTTTATAAGAAGCCATGGTTTTGTCCATGCTATTAATCTGTTATGTAGCCTATTTAATGGTAGAGAAAACTCCATATTAATTTATTATAGTGAATAACGAGATCCCAACAACAATATCTTTAAACACCACCACTGTAAAATCTTTTTCTAAAAATTTTCCATAAATTTTTTTTGGTCTAATTAGTTTTCCATTCTCAATCCATTCAAAATTTAATTAAATCTAATCCATAATTAGTTTTTCATTCTCAATCCATTCAAAATTCAGTTACTTCTGATTGATAAAGTAACAACTTTACTGTGTAATATTTGTCTAAATTATTCAATGTATTTAACTAAAGCAGCCATGGGGTCTCCTCCATATTTAGGAATGATATCCGAGCAAGTAACAATTGTCCTTCACCAATGAGGTGAAATTTTTTACCATTTGGAATACCGCTGCAATTAAAGTCATGCGCATGTTCCACACAGAGCGGGACTGGGTGACTGCGAGAACGACACATCGGTTTCTAGACCTTCGAGCTATACCTTTTCCTCGGAAGAAATCCAATGACCGTGGTGAGCTGCAGTTGACTGGAGTGTGATTTGGGAAACAGATAATATAAATATCGCGTTCACGGTTTTTTCATTTTACATCTATAGTCACAGAGTTCGAGTTGAGAGACACGTTTTCGCATCATATTGGGCACTGCTCGCGCCCTTGCAAAGCTGCACGAGCGTTTCCATGTACTTATCATTAATTATGATATCAAATCAAGCAATATATTGCGAAAGTTTTAGTCCAAAAATAGCATATTTTGGATTAAAAGGAAGTCACCAATATAGTTCTAGAATTGCAGGAGCCCGTAAGAAAAATCGTTTAAATAAATGTTCTGACTATATTTGTATTTAGGTTGTTTCGATTATTTTAGGGTTGAACATTTAAATAGAATTCGGTTTCTCAGAGGATATACAGCTCTGGAATATGCCATACACCGGAAATTGACTAATAAAGCTGATACCTACGGTTACGGTGTTGTAGTTCTTCAAATTCTAAACAAAAGGTTACGGTGTTGTAGTTCTTCATATTCTAAACAAAAGGAAAAGTATTGACATGAAGAAACTACCTACGAAATATCTTCAAGAAACTACCTTTGCAATATCTTCTTGAATGGCTATTTTTTCTGACCATTCACGTTATGTGTTTCAAATAGGCATGGTCTTTCAAATTTAATTTGATTTTACAAATATAGAAAGCATAATGCCAAATGAAACGTCGTTAGACCTTTTTTAATGATGACTTAATTGAGTTAAAAATTTTAAAATATAATAACATGAATATGAACGTAATTTGAGTTTCACAGATTGAGAAACATTCGTTGGAGTATTATTTTTTAAAAATTAAACATTATTCGTAATATGCACACAAAAATATAACTCGCTAAAAATATAAAACAGTTTGATTAACGTTGTAGGCAAAATTTTGTTTATTATTTGTAAAAAGTTTATTTATTTTTATTTTTTTAAGTTTATTTAAAATTTAATTTGAAATTATATATATTATATATATATATATATATATATATATTATTGAGTTTATATGATTTTTATAACATTAAATTTATTTTTAATTTAAAAACACAATTTAAATAATATAACATTGTAATCACATTGAAAAACTAAAATAAATATACTACCCAAGAATAATATTAACTATGAATTTATTAGCTTTGAGAGATCAAATCTTTCTAGATAACAAAATTCACTCAAAAAAGATATTTGTACGTCGCGAAATTTGATTTTTCTTGACACTTTATAGATCTAAAATTAAGATCGATATAGGCTGATTATTTTAGCAATATAATATGTATAATGAAGTGTTTTGATCCCTCTGCATCCTTCAAAGATCCAAAATTAAGATGGATCTAAGTTAATTGATTTAGCAACATGAAATGTATAATGAAGTGTTTTGATGTTTATTATGAATTGATGCCTATCAAATTTTATGGATGCTAGTTATTTAATATGTTATACATGTAAGACAACACAATTGGAAACCAAACTCAACTATACATTAAATATTGATCTCCATGAATGATGTACAATGTGTGCATATTAATGCATACCAGAAACCCTTGAATCAGTTTTCGGGTCTTCTTAGACTCTGGTGACCACTCAAAATAACACAAACCTAATATCGAAGATTAGTTGTCTAACATTCCCCCTTTAATCTGAAGGGATGTACCAAAGTCGAAGAATAAGAGCTCAAAATGCAAAAATGCATCTCAACCAAGAGCTAAATGTCTCTCAAGAAATAGTTTTAAAGGATGACCACAAACCAATATGGGGAATTCAAGATCTCAACCAACACCAACTTTGGAACCTTCATAGTTGTTCTCAGAACAAACAAAAATTTGGTTTTAAGGTGCCCACTAACTCTGGAACTGTCAATGTATTTCCTCGAACAATTCTGAATCGGGAAGTGCTCATTCACAACAACTCATTTAGCAAAAAATCTAAAGTCTCTTCGGCTACATCTCTAGCTCTAACTGGATTTTGGTCTAGTGGATCTCTGACTCAGGCTCGCTTGAAATCTTCGAACTTATAGTAGACCATCACAAATCTATTAATTTGTCCCTTATCAAATACATGGTGAGAAGATGAAGTATTCTTCATCATTGTAAAGCTGGTCAACACTCTCGAACATTTCTTGCAGTATGACCTGCAAATATTCTTGGTTGTTTTTTACCAATCCCAAGAAAAAATCAATCTAAAACTTAGTTTCTCTCTTGCAGTAGTCTTCTTTCCGAAACATTTGTTTGAGTGGTGACTTCTCTTTCCACAATTCTCACATGAGTGAAGATCAAAACATTGATCTTTCACATGTCCAACTCTGATACAATGTTGGCATCGATCAACTTGTTTTGGAACAACACCATCCAAAAATCGATCACTTCGAAATTCTATAGGTTTATAAAAATCAGGCATGTGAAAAGATACATCGTGCACATCTTTGTTATACCCCAAACCAATTTTTTGTTTGTTATACATAATTTCTTCCCACTATTTTATAAAATTTTGTGAATGATAGGTTGCACATATGAATGCAAATGAATCTCGCATACACTTGCCTGAACATGACTTTCGACTACATCCAAACTTGCTCCTAACGTGACTTCATTTCTCTTCGACTACTGTTTGGAATTAGGATTGTCTCACTGTACTTGAGACTCAACTACATATTAAATACATATACAAGAAACCATTTGATCAGTTTCTGGGTTTCTTTTGACTCTAAGACCAAACAACAATTCTATATTAAATGATTTTCAATGAATGGTGTTACAATGTGTACATATTAATACATACAAGAAATTGTGAATCAGTTTCCAAGTTCTTCTTGGACTCTAATAACCACTCACGATAACACAAAACCTAATCCCGAGGATTAGTTGTCTAATAACACATATATATAATATTTATTTCTTTACAAAATAAATTAAATATTACTTAATAAGAAATTACATTAACGAAAAAACCAAAAAAATATATTTTAAAATAAAATATTCCTTCAATTTTAATTAATTTGTAGAACAAATAATGTGTGTTTATAAGAAAAAACATACTGATTAACGGATTAGAGTGTTGGATAGGCTGTTTGACCTTGTAACATTCCTTGCAAACTCCTGCAACTCATGCTGCAACATTCCTGATAGGATATCGGTTCTAACATTTTCATTACCATATATGAGCTACCATATGAGTGACCATGGAGGGAGGGGCATGAACCACTCCTACGCTAATGTAATGACTAGAGATGACTAGTTGAAAGTAACTAATAGGGAGTGCCTCCAAGCCCATAATGAAGAAAGGGATACAAAAGACAATATGCCTCTAGGAGTGCAATGGAAACATTGGTCCATGAGCGTATGCCTACCAAAAGTAGCCAAAAATATCAAATATGAGGTGGGGTCCAGTAAACTTGATGGATATATAGAGTACATGAATGATGATGTGCTTATATGCAAATTCATATGAATATGGCCTTCTGAGAAACTTGGTCAGGTGGATCGAAAACAAATAGAAGAAAAAAGATCAAGTTGGCATAGAATTAGGAGCCAAAGGATTCTTTATAGCCATCTTCACAAGCTAGGAGGATAGGGTCAAGGTATTTCAAAATGGCCCCTATTTTTGTAATAATTCTTATTTATTCATGATATTTTGGGAGGAACGCTACAACCCTAACACTGATTAATTCTTGGAAACCCAAGTGTGGGTAGGGATGTTCTCATCACTTAAATAATTTTGAGACCTAGAGATTCTTAAAGGTGTCTAAAATTTAATGGGATCATTTTTCAAAATCGTAGAGGTTGTAAGAAGAGGGAAGTATACATGTTATACCATAATCTATGTTACATGAATATCTCCTAGCCGCTACTTGAGTCTACTGAGATCACTTACTAGGATGAACTCTACAAATAATTTATAGATTATGAACATGTCCCGTTTCATTTCCGTAGATGCCATGAATATGGCCACCTATACAAGGAATACCCCTTGTACCAAGCCAAGACTAAGTTAAAACCTTAGATATCTGATCTAGAGGATTTTAGAAGAGCAACAACTAGAAGGTGAAATCAAAGGAAACCACTAGTCCACCAAGAGACAACCCTTATAACAACCATGAAAAAAATCTTGGCAATCACGAATTAGGACGAAGAACCTAAAATACCAAAGGATATCATGAACCTAGACTCTAACACAAAGGATATGAAACCAAAAGTGACACCCAAGAGGAAGACATTGGAAACATCACAAGAAATACCTACCCATGATGAGGAGCTCATGTCAGATGCACCAAGGATTGAAGTAGAAAAGAAGGCCAATATTGTAAATAGGGATGAGAAAATCTTGTTCAATATGATATAGGAATGGAGAAATAAAGATGCAAGTGCAATCTTGGAGTACCATAAGATCTAGTATCATCATATCAATTTAAGGGTGAAAGATTAGTTGCAGGAACCAATAGTACATACATGGCAACTAGTAAAGGCCTAGGAATCTAGACACACAATCGAAATGGGAAATCCTAACAAATTAAATCATTTAAAGAAAGGGGTAGAAAGATGAGTAAAGCTTCAATCAAGATAGTAGGGGGAAATTTAGTCAATACGCAAGTAGCATCATTATTAGAAGTGTTTTCATCATCAAAACATTCTTCATAATGAAAAATAGTTTGTAAAATGTATTTGGCATCAATAGTATGGGTAGGTACTAATTTCCCAAATATAGAATAAAAAAGGAGAATCTAATGGTTTTTATGATACAGGAGACCAAAATGTCTTGTGAAATAGTTAGGGAGATAATATCTAAGTGTTGAAGGGGATGTGAATCTATAGCCATATATGTTAGAGGAAGCATTAAGGTTCTAGTAATACTCTATAACCCATAGGAAATCACCTTATGTGACTACCATGTGCTCCCTTGAATCCTCTATGGCCAATTTAAATACTTAGGAGCTAGGGATACAGGTTTTCTAACAGTGATTAATGGGCTACATATTAATGTAGATAAGGATGGAATTCTTGCAAATATAAATATGTTACATTGAATCCACCAAGTAGAGATGTGGATCATAGGGGGTGATTTCAAACTTATTATATCCCTTGAGGAGAAGAAGGGATGGATCAAAATATTGGAACTAGAAGCACATATATTCAAAGACCTCCTTCAAAATATTTTAGTGACATATCTACCATTAACAATGTAAATTTTGAAATAGGAACTATAAACTCAAAACGAGAACTCTAGCAAAAAAGACCCCCAAAAAAAGAAAAATCAACTCGAAAATGAAAAGTGATGATGTTGGAATAATGCTTGTTTTTCTAGGGTAAATTTTCAACATGTTTTAAAAATGGCAGTGAAAATCAATTTTTTTGTCCAAAAAACACCTTGAAAATGAAAAGTGTTGATGTTAAAGTAACCTCTGTTTTTTATTTTTTATTTTTATCAGGATAAATTTTCAACATTTTGAAGTAGTGGCATAAAAGATTTTATCATGACTCAAAAAAATTAAAATTTTCAAAAGAATAATGTAAACATAAATATACAAATAAAAAAAATTTAAACAATGAAAAAAACAAAGTTTTATAAAAGTATATAAAAGTCATATCGTAAAAAAAAAAAAAAAAACATAAAATTAAAAAAATGGCAAAAAAAAATCAAATATATTAAAAACAAAAAAAAATTTCGAACATTAAAATGTCAAAAAACAAAAACACAATTAACCTAAAAAGACAAAAGAAAATCAATCATAAAATGTTAATCAAAAATAAAAAAATTACCTTAAAAGTATCAATAAAATAAAAAATAAAGAAATAAATAATATTTAAAAAACATATTTTCAGAAACATAATTGAAAAGAACTAATAAAAATTGCTCATTGACAATTAAAGAAAAACCAAACAAGTAAAAACATTTAAAAAAATATGTTGAAAAGCAAATTAAAAAAATCATATATATTATATATTATATAAAATAAAAAATAAAAAACAACTTGAAGATAAATAAAAAACAATGGAAAAACATTATGAAAAAACATTGAAAAAAATAGACTTAAAATTTGATATACAAAAAAAATAAAATAACAAACAATGCATTAAAAAAATAAAATAAAAACCATAAAACCCAAAAAAATTATAAAGGAAACTATAATTATTATAAAAACAATTTAAAAAACAAATTGTGCTCTTCAGGCCCTTTGGCCATCTCAATCCTATTCTTGGAATCAGATTGAACCGACCTAGGGGCCCGACGGGTTGTCATCTTGAGCAGGCAAAACTGCATTCAGCTCTGTCTGCCTAGGGTTTTGGCCCATCGGGACCCTAAGTGTGCTCAATCCGATTCCAAGAATTAGATTGAGCCCACCCTGGGGCCCAAGGGGTCACTGTCCTGTGTGGGCAGAACTGCATGCAGCACCACCAACACAGCGGCAATGACCCCTTGGGCCCCTAGGTAGGCTCGTCGATTCTCAAAATTAGTGAGCCCACCCATGGGCCCGAGGGCCCTCATCCCTAGGCGGGCAGAGCTGCAACACTACAACTCTACCCGCCTAGGGTTGAGGCCCCTCAGCTCTGGGCGGGTGAAGCTGCAGCTCAGCAACTCTACCACCTCGGCTCTGGGCGAGCGAAGATTCATCGATGCAGCTCTGCTTGCCTAGGGCCAAGGCCCCTTGGCTCTGGGCGGTCATAGATGCAGCATAGCAGCTCCACTCGCCTAAGGCCGAGGGCCCTCAAGCCCCTGAACGGGTGGAGTTGTTGCATAACGGCGGTGTAGCAGCTCCGCCTGCCCATGCCCAAGGGCTCTCTAGCCCTTGGGCGGGCTCACCAATCTCAGAATCAGGTGAGTCCACCAAGGGTCGCGACCCCTCGAGCCCTTGGGTGGGCTCAATCCGATTCTGAGAATCGGATGGGCCCCTCATCTGATTCTCAAAATCAGTTGAGCTCACCAAGAAGCCTAAGGGATCCTATTTT
>APFE030551416.1:0-38243 GCA_000404065.3 Pinus taeda | reverse complement strand
TAACTCAGACATCCATGTTGTAATATATAAATAACTGAAAACTGAATATCACTTTAACGCATAAGCAGAAATGGTTAAGAGATAAAAATACCATTTATAACTAGTCCTACTCATGAGCTTCAAGCGACAATTGATTTATCTCTCCTTGATTTAACATCTACTATGAGTACAGAATTGCAACATCAGTAGCAGATATCAAATGCAAATATCAAATAAACCCTGTTCCATTCATTCACCAAAACCTCCTCTAAGGGTGCAAAAGTGCATGTTTTGAGGACAAGTTTTGTGATAAATTTCTGGACCCTTCTCTAAATGCATGAGAAGGGTTTAAATACTACTAACTAAATAACTTATTTACAGAAATTGAGGATTCGGTTTAAATGACCGTCCTCTTTCTAAGCAAAACTATTCTAAAATTAAATCTACTAACTATTTCTAAATCTATTCCTTAATGTCGCAGGCATTCATTATTTTTTTGAGTAGAGTCGGCTGACTGCCTTCCGCCTTTGGTTGAGTTAAGCAAACCGAATCGGCAAGAGCTGGCATTATCTTCTCAGTAAAATTGATGATATGCTTGAGAATAATCCAATGAATATGTATCATTACCATGTATGCCTGGTAAAAATTCCATTTCAACTTGGTTAACCCTTGGTCTGCTTCTGCTTTTCCTTCAGTCTTCTGTTTCCAGTTTGCTTCTATCGCTGATTTATTGCAATTTTTGGGGCTCGCAAGTGACTGAGCAACTAGGGACCTTCCTTTTCGAACAATTTTTCTTAGCGATGCGTGATTAGCGCATTGGAAACTGCCTCTGTTTCTTGATCCGGGCTTCCCTGATGCGGTTTTTTTCTCTTGCACCTTTTTCTCTCATTCGGTATAAAGCTAAAAATTTGTAAAGATAGTGGTTCTGTGAGCTCTTGACTTTGAGAATTAAACTGTTTGTTTCTGGTATCAGCATCGTTCAGTACCCATTCAACCATGGATGTACATGAGAAATCTGTGATAAATGCCTCAGAAGAATTCTGTGGCTCTTTTTCTTCATTGAATGGATTAAGTGTGCCTTCCAAAATGTTCATTGGAGCGCTGCCTTCCCTCCTCGTTGTTTTCTGCATAGTGCCCTATATAACGCTTCGTCCTTCTTTCCTACAGTTTACATTGTGGTGGAAGTAATGATAAAGGACTAATGACAGGAAAACTTTTAAATGCCGAAGATATGCAAAACATGCCACCTTACGTGAGCTATTTCTTCGAAAAACACAACACCCTACTTCATTACCAACTGGCAATAACTCATTAATTCGCATTAAAATACATGACCAACTCTTGGCTAAAACATTTTCTCGAATAATGAGCCAAAACCAACTGCGATGGAGGGGTCCCGCGATTTTTCTTTGCAATGTCGCCGATCGCAGTATCGCAATATCGAAATATCACAATGTCATCGTGCTGTTTTTATTGCAAGATCGCAGTATCGCAACTTTGCGGTATCGCAGTATCGCAATATCGCAATATTGTTATAATCTGTGTATGATTCATGTGATTTTTGCGATGTGCGATATGCGATATCACATATCAACCATTTTTTAAAGTTTTTCAATGTGAGTGTTTCTTCAGTGTATGCGATGTGATGAGGTTTCGCGTCACAATCTCTCTTTTTGTTACTTTAACTCGTTAGAAGTTGTATCCTATCATCCTTTGCGCGATGCGATATTCTTTAAGGAGTAAATTAATTTTCTTCATTATGAAACTTAGGTTTTTTAGATTTTTCAAGTTATTTTCCTAAGTCCATGATGTTGTAAGTTTCATCTAAAAATGAAAATGTAACACTAACTAATTTTTTTGAGGGTCCCCACTTATTTAGTATTAGCAATAATACTTCATAAGGAGGGGGGTTGTTGGTGGCCACACCAATTGGCGATTCACTTGGAAGAACCAGTTATCTCTGTATTTCTATTGAACTTTTTCAGCTTCCAAAACAACAAAATTTTCAGAAAATTAAACTTTATTATGGAAAGACAAAGTACATTATACTCTAACCTGTCAATGACATTTTGCTTCAGCTATTTTCAACTTTGATTATTTGCTGCCTCAAGTTAGTCCTTGTGTTTACATCATTCATTACTTGGTCTGTAAAGATAAAACAAAGTCTTCTCTGTAAACTAGTTTTTAAAATATACTCATTTGTCGTAGGTAGAGCCTCTGCTGCGAGCAGGCGTTCATAGCCTCGACAGGGTTACCTTTTACCCAGCAATGATTCCTGTATCCTACTTAAAGAAACCTACAACTCTCAAAGAAGAATCCGCATCTACACTTATTGCTTTTGATTTTCTTTTTATTCTTAAAGAACAATGTCTTGGTTTGGTGGCCAATTTATGACATAGTCATTCACTTGATTTATAACTTTGCTGAACAAGCTGGCCCGTGATGAGACCCCTTGCCTCTTGATTGTAACAATCTTGAGTCATTGCCCTGTTATGGTATGCAGTATTTGGCAAAGTCAGCGAGTTATAATATCTGTGATTATGATAATCCGGCTCGTGATGAGACCTCTCATTCTTCAAGATAAAGTGTATCCTTGGATTGTTCCTCTGAAAGTTGTGATTTCCTTAGCAAGGAGGAAGTCATTATTTTCTTTAGATAGCTTTGGACGACAATGATAGAGTTTTTGGAAGTAACTGTTCTACAGAGAATCTTTATTTTGTTATTGATACCTTTCATTGTACTGATATAAAACAATTTCTTCACTAAAGGTTATTTTCATCAAACTTTTATGAAGTTGAAACTAGTGTCATATCTAGGTTAGAGTCTTTAACTGTATATTTCAATAATAATGATCAATTTTCCAAAAGATTTGCTATTTATACAAGCGAAAAATCAAAATCTGAAAGAGAGTTGGTATCTTTTTCGTAAATGCCTAATGTGACCATTCACAACTAGTTTTATTATGAAAAAGAGAAAAACTATTACTCTACAAAATAGAAGAATAATCTTCTATGGAAAATACTTCTTAAGAATTTGTCCATTGACAGGCAAAGAATCTCTTTTACCTGCTAAATCCTGTAACACAAATGTCGATGGACCTAAGACTTCTACAATTTGAAAAGGACCAAGCCACATTCTTTGAAATTTTGTATGTTTACCCTTTTCTTCATGTGCCTTGTCCCATTTTAAAACTAAATCTCCCACCTGAAAATCTTTTATGGTCATTATATTTGAATCAAAAGAGGATTTTACTAGTGCCTGATGATGAGCATGCGTTTTCTTAGCTTGTTCTCGTTGTTCTTCTAATTTGATTATTTCCATATGTCTTAGATGTAATGAGGAAGTTGGTACTTCATCAATGTATTGAACTAGAGACAAAGAAGGAATTGCTAAATGAGTCGGAAGAACTACTTCTCTCCCATAAACTAAATTAAAGGGAGAAGTGTCGATTGAAGCTTTTCTCATTATTCTGTTTACCCATAAAGCATATATTAAGGATTTATGCCAATTTTTATGATTTTGGTCTACTGTTCTTTTTATAATCCTGATTAGGTTTTTGTTTGTAGACTCAGCTAATCTGTTGCCCTGTGGATAGTAATTGGCCGAATATTTAAGTTTGAATCCTCTTTTAAGTGCAAATTTAGTCATTGCATTTCCAGAAAAGTATGATGCATTATCGAACATTACCACTGAGCCCTCATCTGATGTATCAACACTTGTAACTTTTTCTGCTTCAGGCTCTGTTTGTGTTTGATTGTCGATCATCAAAGGCTCATCATCTGATATGTCAGTCCTTGGAACATCTTCTGCTTCAACCTCTGTGGACTCTACCTGTTTATTGATGGAAATATCCTGTAATGTAATTTTCTTCTTTTTATACCAGAGCTTCATGAATTTCTTCTGCACATTAATATTGATAGTACCCATGGATTCCAGCCAAGGATATCCCAAAACAACATCCATATTATCCATTTCTGAAGTATTAAAATCACCATGCAACACATACTTATCCATAGAAATCTTCAAATCCTTATACACTTGAACATCCTCATCATTCACCCATGTGTTTTCAACGTGTTTTGCTGGAACTTGCAATTTTTTTGCCAAATTAACATTGATAAAATTATCCTTGCAACTAAGATTTATAGACACAATGATCTTCTCCTTCTGAATCAATCCATCAACCTGCAATAAGGAGACACTAGTAGAAAATAACCCCTTATGTGGCTCATTCTCCTTTTTTTTAGCACGAGACCATTTGTCTAAAATTTTTTTTTCAAATTCTGCATCTGAGAGTTTGGTCAACTGTTTGTCGTCAAGTGAGAAATACCATTTGTAAGCCTCATCTTTTAAACCAAGCCACACTGAATCCCTCCAATTTTTTGCCCATACTGACTTTTGTTGTTTTATGTATTCTTCAATAGTAGGACCATTATCTTTTCCTGTAAAAGCCATGAAGAGGGTTCTGAAAAAATTCACCTACTTGGCGAAAATTTGAAATTGTCACAGTTTAGTCAATATTGCTCAGAATCCCTATTATAACCTGTTTTTGGAAATGGAACAACCATTCTGCATCTGCCCATGTGATAGAAATTATGATCCAGGCACTAGAATTTCAGATCTGCGCTGCAACTCTCCCGTCGTCCCCAAAATTTCTGCAAAAAGAGTTGATTTTAAATCAGCGATATCTCACTCATCCGGACTCCGATTCAACCGATTTTTTTTTGAAATAGGGTATCTTTTCACATAGGATCCAGATCTACAATTATATTTTGTAGATCTCGCACCAGGACGTTCAGATCTGCGCCGCAAACTCGCTTCCTTGAAAAATTGTCTGCAACCCCAATGATTTTTAGATCAGCGATATCTCCTTCATCCGGACTCCGATTCGACCGAAGTTTTTTTTGAAATAGGGTATATTTTCACATAGGATTCAGATCTACGATTATATTTGGAGATCTTGCACCAGGATGTCCAGATCTGCGCCGCAAACTCGCTGCCCTGAAAAATTGACTACAACCCCACTGATTTTTAGATCAGCGATATCTCCTTCATCCGGACTCTGATTCAACCGATTTTTTTTTAAATGGGGTATTTTTTCACATAGAATCCAGATATTGAATTAGATTGTGTAGATCTTGCACCAAAACATACAGATCTGATCTATAAACTCGACGACCCCGAAATCCTACAAAAAGTAAAAAGAATTCTCCACTTTTTTTTTTGCCCAAGAAAATGCTCTAATACCACTTGGTATAACTCTGATATGAAAATATAAGACAATAGAAATAAACCCAAGAAATAAGATAGAAATGCTTCTTTATTATCAAACCCTTAAGGTAGGCCAACACCATACATTCACTCCTTAAGGAAGGAGAACACTCCACAAGCCATATGCTTGTTCATACAATAGTTCTTGACTATTTTTCTTGCCCTGGAGTCTCTAGCCTCTATATAGGCCTCATACATGCAATACCATGGATCATTACCATGGTTCCCTCATACCATCCACTAATACCATGGGCCCATTACATTATTACTAACTACTTGTGGTCCCTTACATGATATGGGTTAACCACCTTATTTATTACTATGACCCATCTCATTATTACATTATTACCTTGGGTACCTCCCTTGGTACCCCATATTATCCCCCCTAGGTATATAACAATGGTATTGGTCCAAGGTATCTGGTCCGAGGTATTGACCCTAGTATTTGGTCCTAAGTGGTTTTCGTCCATGGTATTGAGAAAGGCCCAAAAATATAAAAGGAGGAGAAGATCATTAGGCCAAAGCATGCAAATATTGAATATCTTCTGAAGTATTAGATCATATATGCAGGTTATGATCTTCTGATGCATTTCTTAATCTGATCTAAGGATGCACCTATGTGGTTGATGATGGTTGATGGATTAGGATCATAAAGCCTTAAATGTATTATCATTATGTGGTTTGACCATGGAAAATATCGAACTACATACTGAAGCATGTTTTATTCTATAAATGATATGATCTGGGTATGACTGTAGTTTGGAATGTCTGTGAAGTTTAAGTTAGTATTTCCAGATATGTACGCTGTTTCGTTTTGGTAAAAGAACATGTACACACAGGTTTGACACATCGAAGTAGCATATACCTTATGAACTATGATGTTTGAAGTTATAGTTTGTTCTGGTTGTTGATGCAAAGTTCTAGGTTTTTGATTTATGTTCTAGTGACTGCATTTTGGTGACAGAGTTCAAATTGATTGATTGATTGTGATTTTCTTCAGTAATTATGGATGAGATATAATGATGGATCAGGATCATAATTAATTATCATTAAGTGACCTGATGGGCTAGATTTGATTGCTAACACATGCTTTATCCTTTATATGTGATGATCTAGGTATATCTGAAGTCGGGAAGTGTAGCGAAGTTATAAGTAAGTATTTGTAGATCTATACATTGGTTCACTTTGATGAAGTTGCGTATACATGCTAGTTGGGCTCTTCCAAGTTGCGTATACACTCTGATGCATGGTTTTGAGGTTACTGCTGGTTCTGAATAATGATGCAGTGTTATGGGTTCAGATCTGTGTACTAGTTACAGTGATATGTCTATTCCAGTTGCTTGTTTGAATTTGATTAAGTTTGAATGAATGCTTGATTCAGTTGTGTTAGAGGTTCAGTAAGTGTTTGATTCAGTTGTGTCAGAGATTCATGGGTTGTTAGTGATTGATTGATTCATCTATGGTTGATTCAGAGAGAGATGATTGAGTTTCAATGATTGGTTGATGCAGTTGTATTTGATAGTTGTATTGCAGTAGTGATTGATTTTGAGCATCAATGTTGTCGATGAGTCTAGTATGAAAATTGGATGAAATGAGGCCTTCATGTGTATTGTTGTGTACCAAGAGCATCCAGGCTGAAAATTTATGAAACATGGTCCCTGGAGGAAGAGAGAAGGTTGGAGCCTTCTGTAGGTCAGCACCTACGCACTAGTAAACATACCGGCTAGTGCAAGAGCCAAGGGGTTGTAGCTCCCTTCTAGTAGAAGCTAGAGAACGAGAGAAGGTAGTAACCTTCTGAAGGTAGATGTCTAGGTACTAGTATGAGTCTGCATGAGTACAATTTTGTAAACATATTTTCTTATTATTAAAAGAATACAGAGACGGCAACAGCAGTTGGTTTTCTCCCACACTGGGTTTCCAAGTTAAAACTTGGTGTTCATGTGTGCTTCTTATGTGTGTTGGTTCATTCTGTTATTAACTGCACATGGTTACTCTTTAATATTTAATAAAGCACTGATGCACAGATTAAAGATCAACATAAGATGAATCATTAGTTTGCTGGATATATGCTTGTTTCCTTAAACATAGTTGCATGTACACACAAGTTACCTTCATTGAAGTGGCACATACAAATTGAGTATGAAAAGAAAAAGATTATTGACTTGAATAATACTGATTCATCCCCCCCTCTTAGTATTATTTCCAACATATTTTCCCTTGATGAGGAAAAAAGAGCACATAGAATAAAGTGGAAACCACACAAACATTGCATGGGTCCAGCGATGACCAAGTAGAAGATTTTAATTCAAATTGGCATTGATAACTTATACTTCCAGGAACTTAACAATTATTTCTTCCAATGATATCGATAAGTCATTGAGAATACCATATGGGCATGAACCTATACCATCGAAGGCTTCCAAGGTATTAGGGGACTGGTTGAGAGGTGGCTTCCAAGGTATTAGGGGACTAGTTGAGAGGTGGAGAGCCAATAATTTTCCAACATGAAAGGGACAAGATGCAAGTAGAAGCACCTTCATCAATAGCAGTCATATGAATAGTATTCCCCTTAATAATAACTTGTATCAAGAAGGCAAGTTGATGCGGGAGACGAGGAACGTGGTTCTCGAGGTCAAAAGTAGTCAAATTCGAATATGTAGCATCAATTCCTCCTTAGGTGGATAGTAATTATTTCCTTTGCGATGGACAAGTATGGAGGACCTCCAAAGATGACATCGCCAAACTCTCTTGAGCTAAATCTTCCACAATATTATAATGTTGAGAAACTCGCATGTTCAGATTATACGATGACTTTTGAAGAATACCTTTGGGAGGTGTTTGGATAATGGAATCATTACTAGGTCATTTGATATGAAGAGGACCAGAACTGGGCAGAGTGGAGGTAGAAGGCATATGAATGGCATCATTTTCCACAACTGGTTTGGTAGGGGTCTAATAATATTTTGATCAAGTAGCGACAGAGACAGGTGTCATTCCACTCATAAAAACTTGAGAACCTGAAGATGTAGAGTATTGAGGTTGATGTAACAGTGAAGTCTGTTATGATGGAAAAGGTTCTTTCAACACAACCGATGTCCTTGGGGTGCCTTTTAACAAATGACTAGCCTCAACACGATGGGGAAAATCCTTGGTATAATGATCTTCATCACATATAAGACAAGGATAATTTGGCTTCCATTTGGATGCATCATTATCAGATGGTTTAGGAGGATCCTGTTTTGGGGTATCAGATTTAGCCTTACATTTACCCTCCTTTTTTCCTTTAGGGCTTCGTCTATTGTGGTAGATTGGAAAACATACACCTTGGAAGTTTTACCGGGATTTTTGGGAGTATTTGAAGGAGGAGAAGGCGCACTAGCCAGAGTAGATTGATGCTTCATAGAAGCAAAAGAAGCATTACTAGAAGTTTGAGCTACTGACCCAATAATACCATCAATGGGTGGTGTCTCGGCAGGTTTAGAAGATGTTAGATCAGTTAAAGGTTGCGGAGCATCAGGTATGATATCATAAAGCGTGCCATACTGCGAGTATACCAAATCTAGATACTGAGCACGGGCGATGGCTTGTTCTTCAGTCACATAGCCACCCATAACTATGTCTTTAGTGATTTTATTAATGACTTGCTTAGTAAACCATTTGGTTAAGAGTTCATCAGTGATTTCGAACTTAATAAGGTGACGTCGAAATCTCTATTCATGGATGTGACCAGAGATGTGTGTAGAAGTGTTATGTTTCAAAGACATTAGGAGATGGGTAACAATTTCATACCAAACTAGTAGCTGGAAGTTAGTAAGAAAAGACATAGAGAAATTTTTGAAATCTTCAAAGGCAGCTCAAGGTAACTTTATGTACCAATTGGCAGCAACACCCATTAGGGTTCGCTGAAAAAGACGCAATCGAATGGAATCATCGACCCAAGAGTTAGACGAACACCATAAATGGTAGGTCATGACATGATCTTGGGTGTCTTCTCCAGACATCCCTTCGACTTTTGGAAAATCGCCGAGAATTTTGGTAGGAACCAGAGGCCAATACGGTGAATGAAGTATTGGGTCATTTGTGACCCTTGACACATCTGGTACCTCCAAAGTAGCTAAAAATAGAAATTGAGGATTAAAAGGCATGAAAGCCCTTTGATAAGGTTAGGATTGAGGATTCCAACCTTGTTGGTATCAATTTTTCCCCCATAGTGGCAGATTTTGGCCATAGGGATTTTGATACTACCCCCACTAAGAGGAATTTTGACCATAAAAAGGTTGAGTTTGCACCCACAAAGGTGGGTTTTGACTACGAAAAGTTTGATATTGACTCGCCATAGGCAGTTGAGAACCATAGGGGGGATAAACAACCTACGAGGAGCATTGAGCATAGGGTTTCTGATGCAATAATTGACCTTGCTGATATAACGGTTGACCTTGCTGCTGCAATGGTTGAACTTGCTGCTATAATGGTTAACCCTGTTGATACAAGGGGTGACCTTGCTGTTGCAATGGTTGGCCTTGCTACTGCAAAGGTTGTTGATAAGGCGCTTGTTGCATATAATGTTCTTGTTGTACAAAAGGTCCTTGTTGCTGATGGGTTCTTTATGGAATTTGATAGGGTCCTTGCTGTAAAGGATTATCAACTCCTAAAGGACAAGTTCTAGAAGCAGACATAAACTGACCAGACGACCCAAATGAGGGATTAGGACTAGACTGCATTTGGGATCCTACCTATTGATTGAAAGGTGGATTTTTAGGTTGTTTTGAACCATGAGGAGGGTATGGATGTTGGTAAGGTATTTGAGCCAAAAGAGGCCGTTGATAAGGAATTTTATGAGATCAAGAAGGAAAACTACAAAAAATTTGACTTGCTCAAATAACATGAGTTTGAGATCCACTCACACAGGTTCCACCTGAAATAGGAGGTACATATGGAGGAGGTGGTTGCCCCCCATGGAGTCAGATAGGGGGTGGTACATATTGCCCAATCAATGGAGGAGGTGTAACCACTGTAGAGGTTGAAAGAGGAGTTGAAGAACCTATGGGGACATTAACTATCCCGATTGTGACTGTAGGTTGAATAGGAACCAAAGAAAACATAGTTTAAACAAGAATTTTGGAAGCCACATTTGAAACGAATGAGCTAGATGTAGGCATAATGCTAGATTTCCATACCGGATCATGATAAAGTGAAGATGTGCTTGAGGTACTTGAAACTAAATGACCAAGAGAGGTATAACCTGGCGAGGATAAAGTTTCACTACTTTTAGGTGGTGGAGTTGGTCCACCCCCATATGAGGAGATGACACATATGGAAATCCCTTAGGAGGAAAGTGATATTTAGATTCATCACCAAGACTCAGAGTATGAGTGGCTGAGACTTCCGAAGGAGGATTTTGAGTAGAGGTTGGAATCTCACCTTTTGATGTCATGGGTGGAAACAATTGGTGAGGAGGAATCCAAGATGATCAAGGAGAAAGTTCCAAAGGTATGCCGAGATTATGAAATGGAATATATGGGCATTGAGGAGAAATTATTAGAGGATCATAATGCGGAATGAGGAACCTCAGGACTTTATGGGTTAGATTCCTGAGATGATGACAATGACTCTCGAGATGGAGACGAGAGGTAAGGGGTTGAATACTCGAGACAATTCCAAGTTCAAAACCTTGACTTTCAAGTGAATATGGAATCTAAGGGTGGAATCCTTATGGTCACCCTTCAATGTCAGACTATGAAGGGGATAGATGAGGCGAACTCAGAGGTTTTTCCACGATGAAATTTTCTCAAAAACAAAAGGAGAGGAGGTGATTTATTCGAGATTGAATTAAAATTTACCATTAATAAGGCATACTGACGCCAATGAAGACTTCATTAGTATGACATATTATCGTGGGCAATAAACTTTAGAACTTTAAACAAAAAATAAATCAGAAAGGGCAATCTAGGCAAGAGGGTTTACAAAGTGTCAGTGAATCGCAATATACACCTTAGTGCAAACCAAGGACTTAACATATGACATCCAATCTCCTCGAATGATGTGTTAGGTGTATCACATTTTCAAGGTGGATGAATTGGTTACCTGTGGCTAAAGTTAGCAGCTTAGTGGGGTCTGCCAATATATACAGGACGGTACGGGGAGCATAAGTCCGTGTTAGCATTGTATAATTCATAACCGTTAAATGAGAGCGTTCCCATATACTTTCCATATGTGGAGAAACTCTGGTATACCTGAGAGTATTGGAGAGTGATCCTATATATTTATGTACGTGGAACGAGATTTCACCCTCAGGATACAATGTTGGCAAATAACGGCAACTACTAGGTTTATAGACGCAAGAACACGTCTCTATCCTAGGCCTCTAAATGTTTCCGTTAAGTTCCAAATGCTCCTTAGGTTAATCGAGTAAATTTTGACGTTTATCTTGAATTATGTTTCAATTTTGGGCTCAATATGATGTCACCTGAATCCCTAAGATGTAACTATATGAGGAAAACAAAACTTTCCACTTCGATGAAAGCTAGACTAATCATGGGAAGATATTTCAATCAATAATGCATCAAATAAAATTCATCAAACAACATGCCTTCCACTAACTTTCACTTTCACTTTCCAAATGTAATGCTCAAAAATAAAAATTATCTTCACTTTTCACTATCTTAATTGGAACTTTTTTGAAAGCAAAATGATCTTAACTTTTACTAAGATTCACTTACATAAATAATGTTTTTCTTTGATTTTTGAATGCTCTAATGCAGCTAAAGCATTAACTAAATCAAAATGAAAATTTGATTCAAATGCTTCTAATGCAACCAATGCACCAATCAAAGCAACACCAACTCGAATTGAAAAGCACTTAAATGAAAATACCTTTCACTTTTTCCCTTTTGAACAAATAAACAATGCACTCTTTTCAGCTTGTAAATCAAACAATGTAATCCATACTTGATGGACAACAAATATGATTTTTCAAATGAAAGATGACCTAACACAATTCAAAAGCAACTTCGTAAAAGACATGCTAAAACCAATGCAAATTGATGTTTTGAATGATTTCTATAGAAAACAAGATTTAATCAACCAACAAATCAAGATATTAGTGATACTCACTAGCGACACGTGACAATAAAATGACCTAAAAACCCTAGAATCAATCCAATTTCACTCCAAGCACTTGAAAGCCAAAGAGACAAAAAATTGCTAATTAACGAAGATGACCCGACAAAAAACTAGTATATCCAATAAAAAAAGACAAGAAATACCTCGGGGGCCAAGACACACTAGATTTTGACAGAGGAAGCCTAATTTTTCTCAAATCTCTGAGATCAGCACAACTTTCCTAGCCAAAAACATGTTGAAAGTGGCTCCAACATGATTGTTTCAAGTAAAAAAGCATTGGTAGCATGACTATTGAGGTAAAAAAATGCACTGGGTGGGAAAGTTGGGAAAAATAAAAATAATTTCAACAAAGACTCCAGACCTAACACAATAAGGCAGTGATCATTCGATGTGTAGACCTATACAAACCTAGACTAACTGATAATTTTATGGTCGGTCAAAGTGATCAAGAGACCAAATCAAGAAAATAGATTGAAGAGGTTATAACTTCCCCAATGGAGTCACCATTTTGTTGTGAAGATAAATCCCCTCTGCGGTAGAGGCGATCTCTCTAGCCCAATTATTGGGTCTAGCAACAAAATGAACGAACTAATATAGACTTTCCTAGCTTATATTTAAAAATATAGAGAGAAGGAGAAACCTACCTCGCTTTGATGCTAATTGCTGAATTCTTTGGTGATGGCTTCGATCCCTTAGCTTCTAGGACCCCTCCTTTCTCATTCCTTACATTTGAGTACTTGCAAGAGAGATCAAAGGACAATACAAAATACAAGAGCATGCATAATATATATCAAACATAAACTACTTGATAGATCAAGGAGTATCAAGCTAAATGCATAAATATTTAGACATTTATGGAAAGTGAACATCAAGGGTATATATTAATGAATCAAAAAGGGAAGCATAAAACCATTACCTTGATGTTGGAGACCTCCTTTTGGTGGATTTACACGTCCAATCCAAGACTCTTCAAGCACTTCTTATCCAAGTTAGATGGGCACCATTTAAGCATAATTTTAGCATAGGAATGCACGCAATTAATGACCAACCATTTGGGGATGGAGGGGATTTTATTTATAGGAATGGAGAGGGAGTTAGAGATCTAAAAAAGAGGGAGGAAGGTTCACATCTCAAGGGGAAGGCCCTTAAAGGTAGGATCAAGAGCTCCAAATGGGAGAGCTCAACCATATCTCTACCCAACAACATCCAGTTCGTTGTTTCTCAAAGTTTCCAACATACGAAGCTTCTCCTCCATTTTGAGGAAACTTGCTAGAAGAAGTTCAACACGGATTTTCATATCAAAACCCGCATTGTCAGTACAAGGTCAAAGAACTTCAACTTGCCATCAACACGAGCATGCAGTGAGGAAAAGGGTGCTGGTCCTGAAATTTAGGGTTTCAGTCAACCTTCTCCAGAATTGACTCAGGGCAATTTTTCTTCTATTCTGTAGGGACATTATGTATTTCATAAAGAATATACTTCAGAATTGTCAACATTTTGGCACTTCAGGATGTGGAACAAGAATTGAATAAGAGGTGTGACAAATACCGTGTAACACCAACTGATGGAGTAATTAGGCGGAGATCCAGTAGTGGGGTGTAACCTGTAGTAGTGGGGTGTAACCAACACTGATCAAATAGTAAACTGAAGATTCACTCATAATTAACTCATACATGTCAGATAAAAGAAAGACCAAGTTGAAATTGGAGTTTAGGGATATGTACTATTAGTTGTAAAATCATCTAAATTAAATAGATGGTGCATGCAGTCAGAAGAAGGCCTAAAATAAATCATTCCTTAATTACAAAAATCACTAATTTTAGCCATTCGAATTGGATTTTAAAGGAGGAATGAAGGCACAAGTCTAATAATTGTTTTCGTGAGCACAAATTGGTGAGACTAAGCAATAGGAAGCAAAAGTTTGTGTGTATAGCTTGTGAGAGAAAGGTGTGCCAAGAGAAGCTTGTGCACAAGTTGGTTGTGATATATATAAAGATAGTTTAGAGATTTCTCGAGCTTGAGCAAAGCATTGTAATCTTCTCATATTTTCTTATTAATGCAATATACAGATAACAAGGGTTTTTAACTGTGTCTTTCCCCAAAAAATTATTGTTATGTGTGATTGAATTATTTCTCTTATATGCATCATTATTTCATCCATCATTTTTTGTTTCCGTTGATGAGTAGAGTAGATTCAAGTCAATTGTTTTAGCATATTACAATTCATAGTTTGAATCTACAAGGAATTTCTACATGATGTTAGAGCTGAAATCACAATAGAAGAGAATACTTTGAAGTTTTCCTTGTAGATTGATGGAGCTCTAATTCAGGGCAGATCCAGAAGACCCTATGTGCAAACTTTTTAATGGAGCTAGAAGACTTCTAGTGGGCAGACCAACGAGCCAATGTTTAGTGACGCAAAAGGGAGTTGTGATCATTGATATTAGTAGATTAAGGAGTAGAGAGATTTCCCATAGGGAGATAGAGACTTAGAGGGAGTCTGTTTTCAGAGGGAGAAACCATATGGAAGCTAGTACTTCAGGACCTGGGGAGATTAGAATAATCATTACAGTAGTTGCAGCAATAGTGTGGAAGCAACATGAGAGAAATAGCAACAAAAATATGAGTATATCCGATTTATCTCATGCATGCAAATCCTTGAGGAGCAAGGAAAAGGTTAAAGACTTGGTGGTTGAGAGGGAGCATGAATTACCTCTCAACATGCAGCCTTAGAAACAACCTCAGAAAGTTGTGGAGTAGCCACAATTGGAGAAGCAGAGAGGAGACAGGGTGGAACCATCTACTCAAGCTGAGACCTTCGGTATGGGGAAATTTCGATCCAAGTGGGAAAAAGGAGCACATGCAGCCATACCTCTAGGTGTGAGTTGGGGTAATATGAAACCTTAGTCCAAGAGTTTTAGAAATTGGGTAGGATCCATTGAGGTGTTTTTTTTTGTCTCATGGATCATTACCTTACTACAGGGGCCCACAATATTCAGTAGCAGGAGGATAAATGTTAGTAAGATACTAATGAGTGCAGAGAAGTGTTGATAGTAGCATATGAGGCTCAATAGTAGAGTCGGAAGCAACACAATTTCCTTAGTGGACAGTTGCAGACATAATTGATTCAATTTGTTTTGTTTAGATGCTTTTTGGTTGCAGATGTTGCAGTAGCAACAATAATAGTGACAAGATTTGCATGCAAAAGATTCCAAAGGTTTCGAATCGAGATAGAGTTGAATTATTTTCTTGTTGAGAGGGAGTGTTGAAAACAACAACAAGAAATGTTAAAAATAATGTGAAGAAAGAAAATCCCAATTTAATGTTGGCCTTGATTAAATTAGGAATTATATTGTAATTCCACATCTCATGACAACTTGTAATAGTTAACTAAGTTAATTTGACTTAGTTGGCTTAGTTAATTCGATTTTGGAGTCCAACTAGAGTCATGTAGAGTGTCTCCTATTTTTTAGGAGCCCTAGTTGAGTTTATTTTGAGTTGTAATTATTTAATTGAGTTAAACTAGTTCTAATTGATGGACGAATTAGTGGGAGATCCAGTAATGGGCTGTAACCGACAATAGTGGGGTGTAACCAACACTAATCAACTGGTGAATTGAAGATTCACTCATAATTAAATGATGCATGTCAGATTAGAGAAATACCTAGTTAATATTGGAGTTCAGGGACAATGTACTATCAATGTAAAATAATCTAAATTAAACAAATGGTGCATGCAATTAGAAGAAGTCATAAGATAAATCATTCCTTAATTAGAAACCTCACTTGTTTTAGCCATTCGAATTTCCTTTAAAAGGAGGAATGAAGGCACAAGTTTAATCATTGTTTTGGTGAGCACTAGTTGGTGAGACCAAGCAATAGGAAGCACATGTTTGTGCATAGAGCTTCTGAAAGAAAGGTGTGCCGAGTTAAGTTTGTGCACAAGTTGGTAGTGACACAGATTGAGTCAATGCAAATATTGCCTGATCTTGAGCAAAGCATTGCAATATTCTCATATTTTCTTATTAATGCAATATATAGATAATAGGGGTGTTTCGCTGTGGATTTCCCCATAAAATTATTGTGTTATGTGGGATTGAATTATTTCTCTTATATGCTTCGTGATTTCATGATTTGTTTATTGTTTCCAATGATGAATAGAGTAGATTCAAGTCAATGGTTTTAGCATATTACAATATGCAGTTTGAATCTACAAGGAATTTCTACATTATAAGCCATTTCTTGAGGGGAGTGGTGTCAGGGAGAAGTTTGATTGCGGTGCAAGATGGGTCCCATCAATAGGTATATTTTGAGGTCCATTGCGATATCCTCTAACCCTTAAATTCTCTTTTCTCACATTAATTTACATTTCTTAGCCATAATGTGCTTAGTAAGAAGACTAAAGAGTGCTTTTCATATTTCATGGTATAATTGCGCTAGGATCTTGATTTTTGCATTTTGAAATTGAATAATGACCCCTAGGCTTTGATCCATGATTTGGGAGACCCAGGGACCACTGTAGACCCATCCTTCCTCCACTACAAGCAGAAAACAACAAATAAAGTTGGGAAGCAAAATTTGATATTCGAATCACAATGAGTATTCTCTCATGCAATGAGTAAATACCTTATTGCTAAAGCTAAAGACATGCTAGACTTAGTGATATGAACGGAAACTCTTTTATTCAAATGGATTAGACTTAGTTTTTTTGGGTTTCCTAGTTATGTGTTGTAGACTAAATTTCTTATTTCAAAGCAATTTGTAATTAGATTAATGATTTACTTTTTGCAAGTAGAATATTGATTTGATTTATTTGCAAGTAGAGCACCATGGTTCATTTATGAAACTAGTGTAGTAATTTCCCTTCTTACAGTTACAGTTAGTCTCTACATCTAATGAATGACACTTTCATTTCTACAATTAGTATAATGTTCATTTCCTTGCAATTAGGGTATGCTTTTGTCTTTACAAATGAATTCTCTTTGTAGTTAGCTGAAGGAGTGGTCTCCACATGAGTTGATATGATCTAATAACTGAGGATGACATGAGTATAAATTGACCTATTATGCATATAACAATGTCACTTCTAAGTTTGTACAAATCCCAGGTTAATAATTCAAGTTGAAGGCCTTGGGAGTTGCAACATCCTTGATGCAATACCATGGCTCATCACTTTTTGGCATCGATGTCGGGAGGTGTCTAAGTAAGTTTAGTTTCTACTTCAAAGTTTCTTGTTTATTCTTTCTTTTTTGCATTAGTACTATTTATTTGTAAATTTCAAAAAAGGAGAAAAATTAAAAAACAAGGGCTAGTTCTTTCATGCCTTGTAGGAATATGGATAGTCAAGGGAAATTCCTATCAAAAACTATCACCCCTTCAAGCACAAAACCATCATTCTTCTTTGGTGACTTTGAACTTCCATCTCTGACTACAAGGGAGTTAGACAACCCTCTAGGCGGGAAACCTAATATTTTTGAAGAACGTATAGGGGAGGAAGAGCCTATATCACTTGTTCAAAACATGGCTAGAAAGAGACAACATGAGATATTTCCCATTAGGGAAACTAATGGAGAAGTCAAGATGAATAATATCAACCCTACTTTCCTTCCACACTTACATGGCATAGCCTCTGAGGATCCTAAAACATTCATGTTTGAGTTTTCTATGGTTTGTAGGACCAATGACTATATTTTTGATGAACAAAAGTTGAACCTCTTTCCATATACCCTCAAGGATGAAACCTTGCATTGGTTTATGGGTTTAGCTGGAATTAGTATCACCACCTGGGTCCAAATGCAACAATATTTTAATGGTAAGTACATGGATTACTATAGGTATAAAGAGACAAAAGAGGAAATCTTTAGGATGACCTTAGGACCAGATGAATATCTAGAGGACCATGAGGAAAGTTTGCAACTCAATTAAAGGAGGGTTAACTGTACACTTGACCCTGAGTCACTCAAGCAAGTACTTATCCAAGGGATTAGGGAATATGTAATGGAGACCCTCAACATTCTGTCTGGAGGGGACATCTACCAACTACCTTATGATGACATCAAAACAATATTCAAGAATCATTCTAGAGCTGATAGGAAAAAGGGTAGGTCTAGTCAAGGGCAGGTTAGTTCATCTCCCTTTGCATCAACCATCAAACATTAGATAGGGAGTATGCCAAAGGATTTCAAGTGTGAAATGTTGCATACCTTTTCCCTCCAGATGAACACTATGCACATTAAAAGTAAGTAAGAGGAAGAAAAAAGGGCACTAGCTATCTTTTGCCCTAGGTACAGTAAGATACATCATATAAATGAGTGCTCATTGAACATCATAGAAGTATGCTCTATCTATGAGGAAAACCATGCAATAGAAAAATTTCCCTCTCTGCTAGGCTTGAAATATGTATACCAAGGGGTAGAGAGTGGTTCAAAGAAACTATGCTTCATTAACCAAAGGAGGCCCCAAGGCCCTCGACCATATCAACATGGCGTGCAAGGTGCACAATATACTCCTTACAATCCAAATCATAATGTGCATTTCTAGGCTTGGTATCCTTCCACTCATCCATCATGGTCCATAACCTCTCCTTGGTCCTATGCTCATCAATATCCTCCTCAAGTTATTAACCCTCCTTTCCAGCCATATCCACCTCAATATCCTCAATGGGGCAACTCTTTGCAAGGGTGGAGGACTAAAACACCCCATGCTCCTACTTTAATGCCTTCCTCTCAACCTAAACCAGATCTTCCTCACCATAACCCACCTAATCAACTTTAAATTCCCACCTAACCCAATCTAAACCTAAATAATAAGCAAACACAACAAGTTTACAGTGGGGAGACATCTTATCCTACTTATGCTATGGAAATCCAAGAGATCAACCTTTGGTCTGGGAAGGTACTTCTAGATTCTCACCCACCTTCTCCACTTGAAGAGATTGGATAAGGGAAGAAAGATATTTTCGGTCAAACCAATTTACCTCCCTATCCTAAAAGGTTGGTTCACCTTAAACAACACATCGTCGAAGAGGCTGAACTAGGAGAATTGAAGAACTTATGTGCTAAGATACCCCTTCTATAGGCCATCAAAGATGTCCCCATTTACAAAAATATTATCAAGGAAGAGTGATTTAAAAGACTTAGGAGAAGAAGAAGAGATACCCCCACTATCAATTTTTTTGGGAAGCTATCATATGTGATGCCTGGGAGTGTAATCTCCCTAAAGTACTTGGATCTCGGTAGCCCAGTAGTGGATTTGCACATTGATAATATCATGATCCCTAATAACTTAATTGAAATTGGGGCTAAAATCAATGTGATGACCAAGGAAAACATGCTCAAGCTCAACCTCCAAGGGACCTTGAAGAAGACCACTATAGTGTTGCAACTTGCAGATAGATCCATAATAGCTCGTGAGGGAGTTAATGAGGATGTGATGGTTTCCATTGAATCCTGGGAGTACCCCATTGATTTCCTTGTCCACCATCCGAAAACCAAGTTTAATGGTTACCTTCTCATCCTAGGAAGACCTTGGTTAGCCACTGTTGATGCCTACATTAATTGCAAGGCTAGGAACATGACCATCAAGAATTGGCATCTATCTAAAAAACTTGTGTTATACCCTCACGATCAACCTTCTATTGAGCATGGATTTTCCTTGTGGTTAGAGGATGAGGATGAGGAAGAGTTTTTATCAAACATCCTCTACCTAGTTTGGACACTAGACACTACTATAGAAGGGAGGCAGCTTGATGAAGATGACTTTATTGACCATATCTTATGGAATTGACCTCCCACTAATATGCAAATGGATGAATTGATGAAAGAATATGAGAGAAACCCATGGACTGATTTGTGTTTTTTTAACCCTAATCTAGATCATGCTATGGTTGTAGACATTATTCCATCCAGAAATATAAAGATCAGCCCCTCTCTTTCAACTGAGCATGAAGAAAAATTATACAATGTTCTAAGGAAACACTTGGATGCTTTTTCTTGGGAATACAAGGAAATGAAAGGTGTGCATACCTCAGTTTGTACTCATAATATCTACATCAAAGAGGGATGCAAGCTTATGTGCCAAACCTAGAGAAGGATGAATCCATCTCTTAATGACATTGTGAAAGAGTAATTACAAAAGCTATTGGATGTAGGGTTCATATACCCCATTTCAAATAGTGAGTGGGTGTCCCCCCTTGTTATAGTCCCCAAGAAAAATGGAAAGTGGGGGATCTGTGTTGATTACCGAGAACTTAACAATGCTACAAATAATGACCAATTCCCTTTACCTTTCATTGACCAAAAATTGGATGGCCTTCCAGAAAAGAGTTTCGTTTCCTTCCTAGATGTATTTCGTGGTTACAACCAAATACAAATCAACCCTGAGGACCAAGAAAAGACCAAATTCACATTTCCTTGGGGTAACGTTTCCTATAGGTTGATTCCATTTGGTTAGTAAAATTCCCCTGCTACCTTCTAGAGGGTAGTTCTAAGTATCTTTGCTAACTTTGTCCATGAAACTGTTGAGATATACATGGATGAATTCACTCCTTATGTATATGAATTCTAGGAAGCTCTTTCTAATATGTGTAAAGTCTTAAATAAATGCATTGAGATGAATATTTAATTAAGTCCGAGAAATGTGATTTTTTGATGAATAAAGGGATTGTCCTAGGCCATTCCATAACTAAGGAAGGGATATAGGTTGACGCTAACAAAGTTTCCATCATTAAAGGGGTCTCTATCCCTAAAAAAAAGAGATGCAAGAAGCTTCTTGGGATTGGGTGGGTACCAAGAAGGTTCATCAAGGACTTCATTAAATTGGCCTCACCCTTGTTTGGACTACTGGCTAAAGATTCAGACTTCTATTGGATAGATAAGTGTCAAGAGGACTTTGAAGTACTAAAGGAGAAGTTGACCACTGCACACATCCTTAATGGTCCCAATTGGGAATTTCCTTTCCATATCCATGCAGATGCATTAGATAAACATGTAGGCGTAGCCTTAGGAAAAGTGGAAGATAAATTACTCTATGATATCTATTTCATCAATAAGAAGCTTTCTAAGGTTGATCTAAATTATTCAGTCACTAAAAAAGAAATCTTGGATGTGGTACAAACTTTGAACAAGTTTAGGCACTACATCACTGAATATATAATTTTTTTCCACATTGATCATGCAACCATTAAGTATGTAGTGAATAAGCATGATGCCAATGCTAGGATAATTATATGGTTGTTATTATTGCAACAATTTGATTATTGTTGACAAACCAGGGAAAGAGAATGTGGTTGCATATTTTTTTCAAGAGTGACCTTTCTTGCAAGGAAGGAGGAGATGGTGGATGATCAGCTTCCAGATGAATACCTCTTTGTCATCTCAGTGTTATCTCCTTGGTTTGTTGATAAATAAAATTATTTGTTTGCTTAGAGGTTTCCTCCTAATATATCCTCAAGGGAGAAAAGAAAGGGCATTAGAAAAAGTTCCCCTTTCACTTGGATTGGGGGAAATATCTTGAAGTTGGGGCTAGATTTAATTTTGAGACGTTGTGGGAGAGAAGAAGAGGTCTTTGACATCCTCTTAGTGTGCCATTATGGACCCTGTGGGGGCCATTTTTAAGAGGAAAGCCTTCAAAATCCTACAAGCTAGTTACTATTGGCCTACTCTACATCAAGATGCAAGAAGGTGCACCACCAGGTGTGATGAGTGCTAAAGGATGGGAAATATTACACCCAAGGACGATGTTGTGGCTTTTAACAAAACCTGTAACATGAGTGCTTTAGGGGACATAGAAATCTTCCTAGAGACAACCTTTCGGTTGATTGTAGACTAGTGCATAGGACATATTAAACAGAGGAGTGCATGGAAGATTATTAGTGTGGGGGTTTCTACAACACTCCAATTGTCACATAGAAGAGAATAAGATAAAAATGGGGCTTGGTTAAATCAACCTTCCAGAAAGTAGACTCAAAGCCAAGACATGGACCCGAATATTTAGGGGGTAAATCAGGCCAACCCCAAAGAGAAATGGCTTTTTCTGGTACCCGAGACACAACAATCACCCAGCTTAATATTGAAGTTGTAGTGAAGGTGAAGAGGAAGAGATAAAGGGGGAGATTCAACACATATGGATGTCACAGAATCCTAAGCTCCAATGTTATTGCTGGTAATCAATTCTGCTGTAGTGGTCGATTTGGTTGTTCTTTAACAAATTGTGTTGGCTTTGTTGACTCGGCTGGGTGTTGACTCGACTTCTGTGTTGACTTTTCAATCTTGCTTTTCTTGCTCCTCCTGGTAGTCACACAAATAGCTCCATTCTTCTTCATCTGAGATTTTAACCTTAATTAACTTGCGTATATCTCATCTGTTTCTTTGTATCGTGCAAAAGTGGGCTTCACTGTGAAAACATGTTTCAATTCATGTTCAATGAAAATTGGATTGATGATAGCATCAATCATTGCTTTTCATGTTATGTTGCCTCTGATATTGGAGAGATTGACAATATACTTTGCTATGTCTTTTAACCTCTTGACATAATCCTCTCTGGTCATGAGTGTATCTTTAATGACAAACAAAGAAGGGAGACCTTTTAGTGTAAAAGGTTCAATTCTGTTGAAAAATATGTTTACTGTCAACTCCAAATTCTGGCATTTCTCCTCAAGCTGTACAATAAAGTTATTTTTGGTCAATACCTTCTTCACCTGTAGGATATTTTCTGTTCTATATGCTACTCCCAACTCTTCTAGTTCACACCTGTTCTTTGAATTTAGAAATTTGATGATTCTGTTGGCCGTTGCTGGCATGTCTCCCAGTTCTAGGTTAGTGGTTGAAATAGCCTCAGTTTTTTTGACTAGCTCCTTCTGCTCAAATATGATTTTTGATGCTAGGCCAAATCTCATTCATACAATTAATGATATTGTTCTAGATGATTTCCTTTACCCTTCCCAAGGTGTTTCCAATGGATGGATACTTTTCATATTTCTGCAATTTTTCAATTAATGTTCTTGCCCTTTGCATTTCTACTGAATGTACACTCTCAACTCTTTTAATCCGGTCCTGCAAAATGCTGACTTGAGTTTCCAATCTCTTGATTTCTTCTATCTGAAGGTTCATGCTCTCCATGGATTTGGTTAGTTGTTCTGCACTGCTTCCTATCTCTGTATTGGTAGTTGTTGGAGTAGCTGTAAGAGGGACAACCTCCATAGTGGTAGTGATGAACTGTGATACTTTCTCCTTTTCATGTACCATATTCTCCATATCTGTTTCCATTTGTTTTATTTGGAGTGATCGTTCCATTATCAGTTTCATCATTTCTACCTTCTGACTCTGTTTCCTCTATTTATTTAGTCAAGGGATCCTGTGTTGTAGGCATTTTTAGCTGTTTTCTAAAGGCTGCTATATCAACCTCCTTCTTTTTAATAATCTCTTCTACTGCTTTCACATATGATGGATCATACCCAATTTTCACCACTAAATCTTCCAAGTACTTAATTCTATTATCTTTTGATTGAGATGAAATCTTTTCCATCTTCAGCTGAGATTGGGCATTTGATAAAGCCACCTGCACTTTAAACAAACTCATAGAGGTTCTTGTGAGAGTGGAGGAGATCATCTCACCTATTTTCTATTTCATTTCTAGCTTATCAATAGGATGAACTTTTATGGCATCAAACTCAAATGAAGTCTGTTTATGATCAACTAGAGTTTTAGGTTATGTTGTTGTGCCTCAAGGAATGCCATATGGATTTTTCCTTTCTCTGAATTGAAAGCTAAGAGAAGTTTGTCTTGGGAAGTAGAAATTTGCTTCCAGAACTTAGCATAAGTACTCTTTTTCAACATTTCATTTTTGATCTTTATCTCTCTGAAAGTATAAAAAATGGTCTCCTCCTTTTCTATTGTTTCATTGGTAGATGTGGAAATTTGAAGAGGTTTTTGCCTTTCTAAGATAGGGGTCGTAGGAAAAGATTGACTTCCTGTTGGAGATGAATAAGCTATATCACTGAGGTTGATAACTATTTGTTGTGGTGATTCTTTACCTAGGTCCATGTCCATACGTATCCTTGCCCTTTTCCTAAATTTCAGCTTGAACTCTTTTATAGAAGTATCAGTCCCTAGTGACTGATCTTCTCTCGGCCTTTTCCTAGTTGCTTCTTTTTCCTATTCCTTGCCCTTGTCTGGTCTGTCCTTTGTACTCTACCTTTCTTGCTGCCTAGGAGTCTGTGCACTTGAAGAAGGAAGTATCTGCTCCTCAACTTCTTGCAAGGTTTCATGCATCCACTCTATTTGGTTCATGATTTTTTCTATTTCAGTCATGTGAGTATGGATATAAGGTGTTGATTTGTTTTCCACCCTTTTCTTGGAGATGATACCCCATGGGTCATATGACCATGTGAAGCTGTGGGTGAAATTTATTTTTTCAATTTCTTATCAGCCTCCTCACTTGTTGCATTACTATTGCAAGTAAAAGGACCAATCTAGGATTTGATCCTGAATTGAGATTTCTTGTTTTCTACTACAAAATGTACTTCATCTGTATTGATCATCTACTTGATATATTCTAGTGCAAAGATACTCATGGAGAGGAACTTTGGAAGCTTGTAAGTGGCTAATTCACATCCATACATCCTTAATTTTGTGTAATTTTGGTACAAATACCAATCTCCTATTCTAGCTTGGTCAGTCAGCTGCATAATTCTTTTGATTTCTTCACCGATTTTGGGTTCTGCTGCACCATTGAGGAGGCTCATAGCTGGATGGACAAACATCTCTATGAATGTTTTGTATGTGAAGTCCCTTTGATCCTTCATCACCAAGGTTGTCCAAAAGATGAAAGACATAGGTTCACCTTCTTCATTTAGATTTCTCATCGCAAACTGAAACATGTCTACCTGAAAATAAACAAACATATAAACCAGTAATGAAGGATATTGAAACAATTATTCTGTAGTAAAATTTATGAATTGTTCATGGATGGCATTTGCCAGGAATTGACTAAAATTAAACAAGATAGAGGGCTTTGACTTTCATGACAATATGGACATGAAACCTATTATAGCCTCATAAAGCCACTAATCTGAATAATACCCTAGCAGATATAAAATAATAGTGACTATATGCTTGGTTATATCAAGGAAAGTAGAGGATGGCTATGGAGGATTTTTTCTAAGCAGTGGGGTCTATTTAGTCTTGAATAGTTCCAGGGTTTTAGCTCTTTTAGCAAAGTCTAACCTCTAGTACATTTCACTGAGGATTTCATGGGAAAAAGGAGTGGTTCCTTCAATGATAGGAGCTTGCATCATCTGCATTATGGATTTAGCATCAATGTTGAAGAATACTTCTGGTGTAGGGGCTACTATTGCTCTTTAGTATGGGCTATAGCAGGAGTGGCATTTTCTGATAAATTCTGGGCAGTTATGGGTTTTGGGAAAAATGTAGAAAGGCAAATTAACGAATTTGTCCTCCCGCAAATAATAGATGTCGAAGATATCAAATTTTGACATTGTTTCATGTATCTTAAAGTCTCTATTTGCAAGTGGAATATGGTCCAAGTCCAGTGGTGGGTGCACCATTGGATTGAAAAATTCCTATTCTGTCTTCTCCAGTGGCATGGCTATCTTCTGAAAAATTTGACCCTGGACTACCTTTGGATTTGCAGGCAAACTGATATTAGGAAAAGGAATGAGAAGAAAAGGGAACTTGGAGAGGGAAAACAGAAAGGGAGAGTAGAAAACAGGATTCAAGAAGGGGGGCACCTGCTAAATGTAGACACATTCAACTTTCTACTGCTGTGTTGATAATTCACTATGTCAACTTCTTCCCTGTGTATGTATTAGCGAATTTTCACTTCATCTGTAAGTAAAGAGGACATATCGAAAATTTGTAAATGGGTGAGAGATGATGTATTTGTAAATTTCATAAATTTCCCGTTGAAGTGGCACGAAGTGGCGCGAGTCTGTTGGCTAATGGTTTAGTGAATTGAAGGTGCAACGAGTATAGCACAAGAATGGAGGTGATAGGTGGATGGGACAAAGTGGTGTCATGGAGCAGCCGAATTGGTGAATGGTCATGATAGATGGGTGGTTTATTTGGAGCGGAAACCACTTTGCGGAGGGCCTATTAAGTGGTAAGAGGAATTGGTGAGAGGGGTTGTGAAATTATGATAGCGTCACACGTAAGGGGAGGGAAACCAATAATTTTGGACCACATCCCCCCCCCTCCCTCCGCGCATTAACATTCGAAGGGTGAGTGGGGGCTGAAAACTCTTATGGGCCGTTGGATCGATCATTGAGTGCGGAGATTTGATGGAAGACGAGGGGTGGATAATCACTGATGTGACGGGCATGTGGATGGTGAGGATTTGAAAAAGAAATGGAATGGGGGCGGAGTATGGAATAAAGTTAGGAGTATATTATTAGACCCCTATGCTTTATTAATTTATTTTTCCACATTAGGAGAGACACATGAAATATGGAATAAAAAATTTAGAAGGAATTTTTCATGTCCTTTTCCTCTATTATTCTTTCAATCTACCTACCCTTTGTTTCTAATCTAACATTTTTTCTTTTCTTTGTAGGGTGCATTTATATTTGCAAACCCTTTTGACTTTCTCTCTCTTTTTTTTTTAATTTCTAACCTACTCTGTCACTTATCTCTCCTATTGGTTCAGATTGAACGGTTGAAATAATTTTATTTCTACCTAACTATTGATTTGCCGAGCTTGAACTATTTGGCAGATCTTTATTTTCTACCCTATCAATAGAAATTGAAATTTGTTCAATCATGCTTAGACTATATGAATTGAACAATATTTGGGGTTTTCTTTCCTTTCATTTTTTTTTCTCTTTTGTTCTTTTCCTTTTTTTTGGGGGAAATCAATTGAATATTGAAATCTATGAACAATATGAAATATGAAAAATGTGAGATACTCAATCACCTTGATATCCTATAAATTATAGGACCCTAACAGTGGCTCCAGTTGGGGATGACACTTCTCAATGTGAAGTGTCAAGAACATAAGATCAGCAGCCTTGAGTTCTCCATATTTGGATTGCCTTCAATCTGATTTCTTTTTTTAGTAACTTCATAAAAGCAAGCTTAGGGCCTTCTCCGCGGGCTTCAACCTTTGTCAAATGAGTTATTCAATAAAAAAGATAAATTACTGTGATATTTACAATGGAGTGAGGGAAATCTGTGTGCTTAGGAGAAGTAATGCTTCAACATCCTGCCATTGATAGGACCTCTTGGCAGCTCTATTTCATCCAACTCTTTGAGAAAAAATGCATTATTTCCTCTGAAAGCAGAAATAATATATGGACCTTTCCAAAGATTTTAAAATTTACCATGCTTCCCTTTATCTTCTCTTCTTGAGTCCCATTTTAGCACTTTGTCTCCTGGGCTGAAATCATCAGCTTTGGATATTTTGTAAAAAAAATTCTTTATGTTTTCCTGGACAACCTGGGTTCTATTGTATACTTCTTCTCTGGACTGCAGCAATTGAATTGTCTAATTTATCCTTCTTTTACATCATTTGGTACAGTCTGTATTTCTTGAATAATCTTCATGACTGGCACTCCCATGGAAGAAGGGAAAATTGCATCCATATCATAAACCAGTTGGTATGGGGACATGCCAATTGATTTCTTTGTAGTCAATATATTAGCCCATAATGCATTGATCAATTTGTTATGCCATGACTTCTTATTGTCCTCCAGTATCTTCTTAATGATGTTTACCAAACTTTTGTTTGAGGATTCAACCAACCCGTTACCTTGAGGGTAATAAGCTGTTGAATGACCCAAAGAGATATGGTACTTGTGACAAAAATCCATCATCTTCTTTGATTTGAAAGCTGTAGAATTGTCAGTGATAAGTTTCCTAAGACATCCAAATATGGAAAGGATATTGGTTTCAATGAATTTAATAATAACAGAATCAGAAGCAGCTCTGGAAGGGATGGCTTCTATCCATTTGGTAAAGTATTTTGTAGCAGTCAGGATCCATTTATGTTGTGTGGAGGAGGGAGGATGAATTTAACCAATGAAATCCAATCCCCACTGTTGGAAAGGACTTTCAACAGAGATGGGTTTCAGGGGCAAGAGTAATAATTTTCTCTCTCCTTCAAATATTTGGCATTTATGGCAAGCAGTTACCATCTTGTGGATGTCTGGGAAAAGTGTAGGCCAATAGAAACCAACTCTAAGGATTTTATTAGAAGTTGTTTTCCAATAAAGATGGCCTCCACAATGACCTTCATGGAATTCCTGCATAACTCTGTCAACATCATCTTTTAACAAACATTTGAGTAAGATACCTCCAGAATCTTTCCAATATAATGTATTTTCAATAATGCAAAACTTTACAGCTTTTAATTTTATAAATCTAGCCTTTGTTTTGGATAATCCAGGAGGAACATTCAAATTGAATAGAACATACAAAGGTCTGCATACTAGGGGGAATTTAAGAATGCTTCGTCTATTGGTGGAGTTGCCAGTTCCTCTCGGTCATCCAAGGAAAATACCATGTTGATATCTAGTGCATTAAAATTTGGTTCAACCATAAACTTGGTTAATCCTTATCCTTTGATCAATTTGGTGGGCTTTATTTCTATATCATATTCTAGAATAACAGCTATGCTTTTGCCTCTCTTTCCATCAGGTCCATTTTGTTTTAGAATATCTTTGACAAACACATTAGGCACATAAGCAATGATATGAGAATGTAAAATATCAACTCTGAAATCTTTTATTTCTTGCCTAGAGCGAATGCCTGTTTTTCCATGATATTGTACTTTAAAGAAGCATCTCTCAGAGATTTTCTAAAGAATGCTATTGGCTGGTCATATCCTTTGTCTTTCTGTAATAGTACAACTGTAATAGTATTTTCAGATGCAAAAGAAAAGATAATAAAATCTTTGGTGAAATCTAGGTTGATTAAAATAGGAGGTTTTGTTAATGCATGTTTGACCAGATCAAAATATTGTTTGGCTTCAACATTCCATTTAATTTCTGTATCATTCTTGAGCATGTTTGTTATATTTTTAAGCAGTTCAACAAGATTTGGTATGATTCTTCTTAAAAATTAATTTTTCCAATAAAATATTGAAGTGCCTTTTTGTTTCTTGGATGATTGATTTTAAGGATACCTTCAATCCTACTGGGGAAATTCTGATTCCATATTTGGAAATGATATGGCCTAGAATTTTTCCTTCTTCAAGCCCAAACAATGTTTTTTTGGGATTCAATGAGATACCAAATTTTCTACATTTTTCAAATAGTCTTCTCAAATGTGCTAGGTGTTCTTCATCAATATTTGAGAAAACAATGATGTCATGAAGATAAATCACAAAAAGGTGTCCAATTTCATCTGTAAAAGCAGTGTCCATTTCTCTTTGGAAAGTGGCACCAACATATATTAATCCAAATGGGACTTTCACATACATGATAGTTCCCAAAGAGTAGTAAAAGTTGTTTTATCTTGATCATTAGGATTCACTAAAACTTGATTATACCCTCGATACCATCTAATAAGGAGATCCTACTAGAACCCACTACCCTTTGTAATATGTGATCCATTTTTGGTAAGGGGTGTTTTCCTTATGGGAAACCTTGTTTAGATTTCTAAAGTCAATGCACAATCTTATTTCACATATCTTCTTTCTTGTAGGCACAATATTGGATACCCATTTGGAATACCTGATTGGGACTATGATTTTAGCCTCATACATTTTCTTGATTTCTTTTTCAACCAAGGGAATTAGGACAGGATTTATCCTACGTAGCTTCTGGTTAAACAATTTTTGGTCTTCCTTGATTGGAATTTTGTGCGATATAATGCTAGTATCATAAGCTTTCAAATCCTCATAGCTCCAAGAAAATACATCTATGAATTCTTGAAACAGAGCTATATAGTTATAAGAAGAGCTTCGGCGTAAATCACATGAAAAGACCTTTGTCGACACGTTTCGAACCAACTAGTGTGGTTCATTGTCAGGACAAGTTGAAGAAACAGATCTGGCCTGGCATGTTAAATAGACTGAGCAGAGACTCCAAAAGCTACATAACGGCTATTTTTTACTCTAGGACCTAGGCAAAAATTATATTAATAAATTTAATCTTATTATTATTTTTATAATATTAAGATTAATAATATATTATTCTATTTCTAGAAATAAGAGAAATTAGGTACAATTAGTAAATGAGCGAATAGTATCAAAGTAAATTTATTTATTTAAATAACATTAGGTTTAATAAAATAATACTAATGGTTATTTAAAAATTATTATTAATTGATTATTGTTTGAATGATTTCTTTTGAAGGAATAATTTAAGTTACATAAATAAATATATATTCTTATTCATTTATTAAATTATTAACTAAATATATATATGAATTATTTATTGAAGGTATGTTAATTTGTTTATAAAATTATTAAATCTACTAATTATTAATACTGATCTTAAGGGTTAGTTTGAAAAGTAAAAGAGGAAAATAATTTAATTTATTTCTTGAGATTATATATATATATATATTTATTGCGTTAAAATATCTAGAAAATCCATCCGTATATCCATTAGTTTAAATAGCTGAAAATAAATGACTAAATGGTAAAAATAAAAATATCAATAAATAAAACTAGACTCAAGAATACATCATAATTTAGATACACTAATAATAATAACCTAATGAATTAAATAATTAACTACCAAAACAGGTAAAGGACCCTCATCAGTGAGAAAATCTACATAAAATTACATTAGATTAATACCTAAAATTATATATATATTAATAATAATAATCATAAAAAATACAAGAGGAACCCAATATATAGGTAAGAACATAAAGATGCCAGCGATATATATTTATATACTTGAAAAGACTAAACCATACACCCATGAAGAAAGCACCCTGGATGAACAAAGGGGCGGGAGGGGGAGGAAGAAACCCTAAGACGACAGGGCAGAGATCCAACTTCTACTTACCTTCCAACCATCATCTCTGTTGAGATTGTTGGGTCTTCGCTCAATTTCAATAGCTTCCCTTAACTTGCGATGATGGAACCGATCCACCCTGGCAATGACTTTGGCCTTCTCTATACAGACATGATGCTTAGTCTTGTCCACATGCTCTGCTAAGGCTGAGGAATTTGTTCTTCCATGTCTCAGGTCCGTTGCATGTTCGCAAATTCTCTGCTGGATGGAGCGCCCTGTTTCCCCTATATAGGGTGTCCCACAAGAGCAAGGAATCAAATAAACACCCTTCATGTCTTTGGGGTTAACAGGATCCTTCAATGACAGCAGGGAATTACGAATGGTTTTGAGGGGCCTGAAGGTTGAGGGAATATCAAACTTTCTAAGGATTCGAGCAATCTTGTCAGGGGTCCCTTGGATATATGGAAGATGGACACCTAGATGGCGCTCCTTAGGCTCTTTTTAAATAAACACATTTTTAGAAGCTTTAAGGAAAGCCTTCCGACCTAGGTGCTTACTATATCCGTTTTCCACAAAGACATCAAGGAGGTGGGATCTCTCTCTATCCAGGATTTCATTATCCGAAATCCTGAGGGCACGCGTAGCCAGGGTGTTAAGAACACCCATCTTCTGAGCAAGGAAATGATGGGAATCAGCGTGAAGATACTGCTCTGTGTGCGTTTTCTTACGGAACACTGCGTGGGAGAGAGAGTCGTCCTTCCTAGAAATAAGAATATCTAGGAAAGGGAGGCTGCCATTGACCTCTTTTTCCATGGTGAACTTAATAGCTGAGGACTGGCTGTTGCGGTGATCCAGGAAATGATCCAGCTCCTCATGGCCATGGGACCAGATGACATTAGTGTCATATACATACCTTTTCCACAGTTTAGGATGGAGACGAGCCGAGGCAAGAGGCTTGACTTCGAAATCTTCCATAAAAAGATTCGCCACGATTGGGGAGAGGGGGGAACCCATGGCAACACCACAGGTCTGTTCGAAGAACTCACCCTTGAAACAGAAGAATGTGGAAGTGAGACATACCTCAACCGATGCGCGGTGTCCGGATCTGTTAGGCGATAGATCACTTCCATGGCCTCTTTAATAGGTATGCACGTGTACAAGGAGACCACATCAAAGCTGACAAGAATGTCCTCAGGGTCCAGCCTAATATCCTTGAGATCCATGATGAAGGATGCAGAGTCCTTCACGAAGGACTCAGTGCGGCCAACCAGGGGCTTAAGATTAAGAGCCAGAAACTTTGCTAGAAGGTAGGTCGGACCCCCTATGGTGTTGACTATAGGCCTCAGAGCTATATACCTTCGTTTTTCCATGATAGGCAATGATTTTGACAGTTTTATGATTTTAGGGTTTTGCTCACTGCCTATGTTGCATTCTTCAATGTTTGTTTTTTTTGGTTCCATTTTTGGATTTTTGGAAATGTCATTAAAATCAAACAGTTCTCCTAAAGGGGAAAGCCCTCTGGGAAGAATGTTATCCTTGAGTTGAAGCACTTTGAATTCCTATTTTTCTGGGTCTTTATGTATTTTAGTTTTATGTACAGTTTTATTTGCTGAAATATTTACATCAGAAACAACAAGTTTCTCTATACTAATATGTACATCAGTTTGACTGTCTAGTCCATCCTACAAATCTATGTTGCTATTCTCAAATTCATCTTTTGATTGTAAAAACTCAATTTTTTTATCACTTCCACAAACTTGCGAGTATCTCATCTTATCAGGTACTGCAGGACGATGTTTCACCTCAATTATGTGTTGTTTGTTTGGGTGAGGTAATTGGTATGTGCTGGTTGAGAAATCTAAACCATTTTCCATAACATTATGGATACTTGGGATGACAACAAGGTCATACTCTTCAATTTTTTTTAGTAAATCAATCACAACATTTATGTACTCTCTCAATCTAGGGTGCTTTGCAGAGTATTGTCCTTTAATTTGTTTTATGATCAATTCAAAATCTCCCTGGATTGAAATTCTTTTAGCACCTAATTTTTAAGCAATTTCAAACCTAATAATAATGCTTCATATTCTTCTATATTGTTTGTATACCGAAAATTCAATTTGTAAGAATGACCTTCACCCTGATTAGTCTTTGAATTGTACAGCTAGACTCCATCCCTGAACCTGTTTTACCACATGAACCATCAAAAGTCATATTCCAAAAAGGTTCTATTTCTGGGTTCTGTTGCACAATTGGTATTTGTGGGTCATGTTTTTCATTAAGATCAATTTTTGCATGTGTGACTTGTGTATCCATAGTCCCATTATTGTATAGAATGAAGGAATCAAGATCAGTATGGACATAATAGAGGGGATAGTTGTATGGCTTTTCTTGGCTGCTCACCATATATTTCATTAAGGTTTCTCTATATAGTCTTCTTAGTTGACCAAATACTGGTATTGTGGCATATGTCATATCCATTTGAAGTGTTCCTTGTAACTTAGCTGCCCAAGAGCATGACAATAACATGCCATACTTAGGTGGAATGTTTGCTACCGCTATGTCCATCAATAAACGTTTTGCTGGTATCTAGGCTAATGTGACATAGAGGTCCTTGATAAGACCTCTACACCTAACCTTGCTAGAGTAAAATGAGTATAAATCTTTGTATGGTCTAGTAATTTCAAGTCCAAGTTTTTCCATAATAGTATTTGACATAAGGTTATGCGATGCACCTGAATCCAACATGGCATTATGAAGAATTTTGTCGTGAATATTAAGGTTGGCATAAAATGGGGGAATACCTCCTTCCTGAGGCTTTCCATCAACTTCTGTTCTGAACAACAACTCAGGCTGGTCATCATTCAAGTTCATAGTATCGGTGATTTATCCTATGTTGATTACCTTTAAGACTGGAGATCTATACACAATTTTTTTTATCAATTTAGTGAGAGGAATATAAATTTTAATTTTAGCAAGTTCATTCTCAATACTGAATGGCGTTTGAATTTTAAGGAGATTTGAGAAATCAACTCTTTCAACCACTGCTTTTATGACAGGTTCAGTTTGTTGACTTGTACTAGGAATATCAAAGATGAAATTAAAAAACTAAGTTACACCATAGATCCCAACCACTAGAGGGATTGGTTTATCAAGGCACTTCTACCCCTTACCCAGACACAACTAACACAACAGAAGATTGAGACCCTGCAGGATACTCTAGAGCAAGCAACTCACATAGAAGCTATGGAAGGGTATCTACATGAGTATTGGCGGGAGGGGTGGGGTGCATGTTGCAAGATCTATCGATATTAGGTGTCCAAACACTAGATACCCAATTTAACAGAGAAATTGAAAGATTTACAACTAGTCCGCCATGCGAGACCCAATGTGTGGTGCATCCATTGTATGGTGGAAGGTCATGTCACAAATGATTGCTCAAGATTGAGGGGCACGAGTAACACATCGGGGCTCGTTGGACCATCAGGGGCTCCACCTACAGTAGGAGTTGTGGTAGTAGGATCACAAGGGGCATTCTTGGGCCACAACCAACGAGAATACTGTGAGAGCTGTAGGGGATCTGGATATTCACCACGGTTGTGTCCAATAATGTAGAAGTAATCAAATGTCCCAAACAATAACTAATCTGAGTTTTGCGCATTCATTACCCACCACATAGATCAATGTCGAGCATTAGATGCGCTGGAAGATCGGCTAGACTGTTCGACATTCAGGATCAATGGGATTGATCACGGAGGGCGAGGAGGAGGAGGAGGAGGAGGAGTGAGAGGAGGAAGAACAGGAGGTAGGGGACCTATGCACTACCACAACTATGATAAGGAAGGACAAGTCTTCAGGGACAATCCTCTCCTAATGATACCTTGGTGCTCTCAATGCTAGGTCAATGTACACGCAACATAGGATTTCCCGGAACTGATAGCAAGGTGGGAAGAATGAACCAGGTAGTGAGGTTCGAATTTGATAAATGTAGAGTCCTGGGAGGAAGAGATAGCTTCATTCTCTAATATTAATGTAGTCACCCATGGTGGTAAGAAGATGTGGGTTGACTAAGGCATCCAGGACCGACCAATAATTATTAAGGTGGCTTCACGAAAGTAGTAATACAACCCTGGACAATAGAAGCAATATGATCAAGAAGTGACAAAGTTGTTTGAAATTTTGGAAAATGCCCAGGAGGAGAAGTTGGTTGGCTGACCAAGACCCAACGTTGGCCACCCTATTGAAGAATGGTTCAGACTGTTCTTACATATCATCAACAATGACCAAATGTTAGGGGAGCTGCGCAAAAAATTGAAGGCAGTTCTACTAGAGGAAGAAACTGGAGAAGAAAGTGTCTTGGTGAACCTGCTCGAGAAGCAAGTGAGAAGAGTTTGAAGAAATAAGAGGAGAACTGGCAGGGAGTTTAGAATTGACACACATGTTACAGGAAAAAACTACACCACGACCGGGAGAGAAGCATTAGTGATCTAAATGGAATAATTAGTTTTCTGTACTAAATTCCTTTTTAGAATATGTTAAAAGTGCTTAAGGATTCATGAAGTTAATTGCAAGTTTAAACATGGGTTTTTGAGTGTTTTTATGTAAATTTTATGTGAAAATTAACATAAACAAATGATTAAACGATATCATATAACAGACATGAACATCACCAAAACAGTATCACAACAACACATGATAAAGGAGTTCACCCCACCTGGGCTATGTCTCCTTGGTATAGCTTCCAATGGCTTTTCCCTCTCTACTATTCTAAAAAATGTGAATAAATCATTTTACAATGCTCAAATAGCTCTAAAACTTGTTCCAATGGCTCCAGAATGCTCAAAAATGCCTATGTAGGCTCTTTTTGCTCCCGATTGGGTCAAAAATTGAAGAAGTTATGGCTTCCCCAAGTCTTTCTTCTAATCGCATCGCAAATTCCCCAAATCTTGGCACCTTCCTACAATTTCACCTAGATTTCAGCTAACTGAGTGCCATTTCTGCCGATTTCAGGGCGAAATTGTCAGACACTTTAAATTTCCTCTAATGCCTATAATCTGAAATTCATGGCCATATGGGGCCACATGCCGGGGGATAAGGCCAAAGACCCACCCTCACTGGCTGGGTTCCCACACTGCTCTATTGGTGGTCACATGTGGTGGCGCGCCCAAGGGCCAACCCCCGTGGGCTAGCCCCTCCTTGGATTGACGCGCACATTAATTTCAAATAAAAGTCGTTGACTAATATTGTTAAGAGCTTCTTGTATGGTTTGTTGGTAGTTATATTGGCTTGTTGCTTCGTGGTTGTAGGTTCAACCCCCGCTGCTACTACCCAGACCTTGAACCAAAATTTTGTTGGCCCCTGAGCTACCACATGGCAGTCTTTGGCTGGGCCACATGTCAACCGTGGTTGGCCACCAACCACCCAATAAAAAATCGTCAACTAGACCTAATGAGATTGTGCCACTTTGAACAACATGATTCATCAAAGGCCCATTGACCAGTTAAACCTGCCACCTTAGCTTACACAGTCAGTGCCACGTCAGCAGTATGCACTGCTGACTGGGCTGTCACATTTTGCAAAAATTCCTCTGTTTGGGAAAGAGAATAGAACATGATTCTAGGAGCATACAGAGTCCATTTCACACGAAATGAGTTGCATCAAATTTAGGATGACGATCACTACACAGTCGTTCAGGTTCCACACTAATATGAAAACTTTGGATTTTGAGCTATTTTTTGAGCACCTGATCATTCATCCCCACCGGAAGCTTTTTTGACCCCAAAATATCACTTTCAGTTGTCCAACAGGTGAGGGAACAATTACCTCACCTTCCAATATCGATCCATTTTAGATTTTGAAGGAGTTTTTCCTTTGATCCCCACTCGAAGGTAGTCCACACTCCCTCATTTTGTAGACCTTGTTCTTCTATCAAGAATGGTGTCTCGTTATAGTTCATCAAGGTATTTAGGAGAAAAATCTGCAATGGAAGGAATTTGGAAATTTTCTCCTTGATCTTCAATCAAAGGAGGCTCATACAACCTTAGATTCTCAGCATTAACAACAAGATAAATTTGCATATATGAATGAAAATCCAACTTGAAGGCATTGTCACCAATGTTTTCCAGAATTTTGAATGGATTGTATCTAATTAGTTTTAGATTTTTACCTTCTCCTTGGAGCCTCTCTTTTCTAATGTGAAGCCAAACTTCATCACCAACTTGAAACTTTTGATATACACAATGCTTGTCATGCCTTTCTTTGTACTTGCCTTGCCTCTTTTCCAGTTGTTCTTGAACTATTTGGTGTACCAATTGGATTTGTTCAATGAACCTTCTTGATTTGTATATGTCACTATGACCATCAATAACAACATCCTTTCCAAAAATGAAATCAAAAGGAGACTTAGGCAAGTATCCCAAACATGCCTCAAATGGCGATGTTTGAGTTGAAGAGTGCTTGACCTAGGTTAAGCATGATGAATGTAGTGAAAATGTTCATCCCACAACCTAGGATGCTTGCTGCAATACCCATGAAGAAGATGTATCAATGTCCTGTTCACCACCTCTGTTTGACCATCTATTTGTGGATGAAATGTTGTACTCTTTTTCAATTTGGTGTCCATGAATCCCCACAATATTGACCAAAAATTCCCAACATAGTGAGATCTTGATCACTAACAATGGATGTGGCAATCCAAAATGCATCCATATATTATGAAAGAATAACTGAGAAATTTGTTCAGCTGTAATTTGCTTTTTGCATGGCATAAAAATGCACATTTTGCTAAACCTATCCACAACTACATACAAATAATCATGACCTATTTTTTACAATGGAAGACCTCCTACAAAATCCATAGAAACACTCTCCCACGGTCGTGAAGGAACCAGAAGTGGTGTGTACAATCCTAACTTCCTATTGCTAGGCTTACTAACTTCACATAATGAGCA
>APFE030551407.1:0-15610 GCA_000404065.3 Pinus taeda | reverse complement strand
TGGATTTATCATTACGACATTTCTCCGCAATGATCCTAAGCGTAACAAGGTGGTCTGTTGTTGAGTGATGCCTTCTGAAACCTGCTTGGCCTTTAGCCCGCTTACCTTCACTTTCAAGCCATATGCTTAACTTTTTTTCCAGAATACTACCATACAACTTGGCTAAGAGAGGGCTGATCATAATTGTTCGATAATTAGAGGGGTTATTTGTATCTCCACTTTTAAAAATAGGGATAATGAGGCTCTCAGTCCAAGGTTTAGGGAACCCTTGCTTAACAGCTTGATTGAAAAGCTTGTGGATGTGGTTATATGTATGTATGTATTTACAAACAATTAATAAATCATTAGGATATAGTCTAAATATTTCATTATTTGAGCTAGACTCTAAAGGTTATTTTAATTCATCCTAATTATCTGAATATTGTAATTTTTATTCAAATAGATATTGATTTATTAACTATTATAAATTACCAACAATATGACAATTTAATTTCTAAAGGATATATTTGGTTTTTATAAGGTGGAATTCATTTTTAACAACCTAATAGTATTTATATTTAATTTATTTTAATCCCTTAGTTTTCCTTAATTTTCCTAGTATTATATATATTCGATATAAAAATGTGAACCATTATATGTATTAATAAATTACCTAATCCATAGTATATTTATTCTTAATTATTATAAATGAAATATTAATAATTACAAATAAAATAAATTATTAAATTATTTGTGTTAATTTAAATTGATTTGTATATATCTTTATATATTTATTAATAGACGATTATATTTGGTTAAATATATATATGAATTACTAACCTGTAGGAGGCTTTTTACCTAATTTAACTAACTTCTAAGAATAATAATTAAAATAGATATTGATTAATTAACTATTATAAATTACCAACAATATGACAATTTAATTTTAATTTCTAAAGGTTATATTTGGTTTTTATAGGGTGGAATTCATTTTTAACAACCTAATAGTATTTATAATTAATTTATTTTAATTCCTTAGTTTTCCTTAATTTTCTTAGTATTATATACATTCGATATAAAATGTGAACCATTATATGTATTAATAAATTACCTTATCCATAGTATATTTATTCTTAATTATTATTATTGAAATAATAATAATTATAAATAAAATAAATTATTAAATTATTTTTGTTAATTTAAATTGATTATTTATTTCTATAACCAATATGGGAAATTTATATGTATATACCTTTATATATTTATTAATAGTCGATTATATTTGGTTAAATATATATATGAATTACTAACCTGTAGGAGGCTTTTTACCTAATTTAACTAACTTCTAAGAATAATAATTAAATATATTATTATTTGGCTAAGGTCATAGTCAAAATTAGTCGTTATTAATCTAGCCGTTGGAGTCTCTGCCCTTACTATTTAACTAGCTAATCTGATCGGTTCTTCAACTTGTCCTGACGATGAACCACACTAGTTGGTTCGAAACGCGTCGACAAAAGAATTTTTTATGTGATTTTGCCGAAGATTTCTAAACAATGTTATGGATCACATAAGTATAAATTCCTTAAAAACCAATACATCAAACCTGATGAACTCCCCCTGAACACATGGATCTCTAAAAATCCAGATTTGTCTACATTAAATATTTCAATATGGCGACACCTCCAAAGGTCTACATGCAACTCATGATGCAATCATATGCACCCCTTGAGACCATGTAGGCCTCTGTTTTTTATGGGATTTTCTTGTTGCTATTTTTCCTCCAAACTTTCATATGTTGATCTACCTTCTTTTTATGCGGCTGGACTTGCATGTTCTTCTCTATTTGATTGGATCTCTTGTAGCACATGGGAAACTTGCAATCTTTGGCCTTGTGGCCAACACTCACATACAAAACATATTATGTGACCAAGTAACTGAGGAATAGGTCGATATATTCTGTTGAATTGATTTATATTCATTGGATGTGCCCTGCAATCAATAGCCCTATGGCCAAAATCATTGCATGAGAAACAATAACCATAAAATGTACTATTATACCTGACAGATCATGATCTTATTTACATGCATACTTGAGATTTCTTCTCCTTTGCTTTCTCCTTTTGATGAGAGGGTATGATATATCCACTTCTACAAATTGTTTCTATATGTCCACATATTCCACAATTATAACATCTACCAACTCTATTTTTCCTCCTTGACCTTCTTTGCTTGTTGCATCACTAGTGATTTTGCTAATGATTCTCCCTTTTCATGCTACTATTGGCTGCTCCAACATTTTCATATTTCCTTCTTGTTGCTTGAGCACTAGATTAGATCCTCTCTAATTGCTCATTTTCCAAAGTTGCCTCAATTTTCATTTTTTGGCACTCATCCTCTAGCTCCTTATATTGCTTCCTCATTCCATTTTCAAATTTTCTTCCTTCTTTCACCTGAGTTTTCAAATCTAAAATTTCTTCTTTAAATGCACACTCCTTTTCATAAAAAAAAAATTGCAGTAACATCCACTAGTCTTTATGTTCGGTTGTGAGCCTCCTGATCTCTACTTCTAGTGCCATTACCTTGGATTTGTCTTCAACTTTGTTGTTGATATCTTCTTGTTATCCCTTTAAATCAATGCTTGATCCACTATTTCTACCACTAGTTCTTTCATCTTCTTCTTCTTATGAGACTTGATTTACCACTAAAATATGTGTAGGCTCCTTTGCATTTTTCTTCTCATTAACATGTGGGTGGCAAGGTCCTTCATTCATTTTTGAAATCTGAAAATTTCTTCCACAATGTAAATTCTATAATTTGTCCAACATCTCTTTCGCATTTTCATAACATCTCACATAAAGAATATGAGATCTTGAAATCACATGCAGAATAACATATTTGGATTTAATCATTAAATTCATCTTAACACCATACTTTGCCAACAAAAAAATATTTTCATCAAGAGAAATCAAATGCATTTCTAATTCCACCTTCCATGTTGTAAGTTTACCTCTTTGAAGAATTGGAATTTCTTTGTTGATCCAACTTGAAAATTTTGCAAAAATTATGTCAAAACTCCAATATCACCTCTTGAACTATCAAGTTGCAACTGAGGGCCCTGCTCTGATACTAATTATTGAAAACTAGATTGGTATTAGGGGGGGGTGGGTGAATCAGTAGTCAAAGCACTTATAATTTTTTCTTCAAATTATTATTCTTTAAATAATGCACAAAATGAAGCACATAAACAAAGATCAAAACATGAAACATAAATGTGAAAGCATGAAAACCATTTAACACATGGCACACAAGTATATATCGTGGAAAACCCTCTTCGGGGAAAAAACCCACATGTTGTTGTTGCATTACTCAAATATTTAGTATGCTAACAAAATTATTTACTTAGAGATTCAACTGGCTACTCTCAAATGGAGATCTTTTCTCATGTGGATCTATGGACTACCATCCCCTAGAAGCCACCATGACCAACGATCATTTCCTTGTTACTCCTAAACTATCAAATAACTTTATAGAATCTTATTTGTTGGAAGCTACCATGACCAATGGGCCACGCTCAATTTCTCCCGAACTATCCAGCTATCAATGGATTGAGAAAACCACTCACTTATATTGATTTCACCAGAGTCCTCTAACTCCACTCCTCTATGTGGTTCTCGTTTCATACATTTTCAGGCTGGAACTGATAACATCTCAAAATGAGCACCACAACATATCTTCTAGGAACACAATCAAAACCACACCACAAATTGCATAAAATAATTTGATCAACACATCAGCTAAAAACCTCTCTACAACAAGTAAAACTGCTCACAATTGAATTATTCGATTAAACAATAAACTGGAGAATTTATTAGGAGAAAAAAAATCCAAATCCACTTGCAATAAAACTATATTTAATCTCCTCGTTGATTGCACAAAATGTTGGCTGAAACACACTCTTGCCATCTACTGCTACACCTGCAAACTGCTTTAGAAATTCGGCATTACAACTCTCATAGTTTACACACAATCCTCCAATATTACATTCACTCAAAATAAAAAAATAATCAACCATACTATCATTGAGCTTTCACCAATATATGGGTGAACTGAGGTGTTCAACTCAATAATTAACAAGAACTACTGAGCTCTACAAACTTTGTTCATACACTTGATCTAATCCAGAGTTAGCTCATTGAATTGATCAAGCCACTAACTCCACTCCATAAATAATATTTTTGACATTAATAATTTTCTAGAAGTTCCCTGACCTTTTCCAACCTGTACATGAAACATTTTTATAGACAAGCTAGAAAAACCATAAATTAACCTGAGATGCATGAGGAATGCATATGAAAAACTCTGAAAAAGGGTAATTCTCCCTTTGCATGGCTAAATTTTGGTATAACTCACTTCTCCAAGCCATGGCCAACGTTAGTAATGCTCTGTGGCTAATTGACAGTATGCCTTACTCCTCTTTAAGATTTCTTCCACAAGGAGTCTTCCAATTCTGCTTTGGGAGGAAGCTTAAGACATCAACACCTACTTTCTCAAGTAATATCATCACATGAAAACAATCATAAGTGTCAGGAAAAGTTCATCAAACTCATGGAAAACATGGAATACATTAGATGACCTTCATCGGCTCATCTAGAGCTTGTCCAACATCTCCATAACTTGCAGCACCACTATCAACCTATCCAACCAGCTCCAACACCTGTAGCAACATCAAAAAGCCATCAAACAGTCTCCAACATCTATAGAAACATCTCCAACACCTGTAGCAGCAATTTCAACACTTGCAGTAGCAACATCGTCATCCAACTACCTCCTACATATGTAGCAACATCAACTTAACAAGCCATCATAAATATGCACTACAATAATATATACTTATCCTCCAAATCTTGCATTAAGTCATTCCACAATCAAGTTGACATCAATGCTAGCCAATAAAACCAATAAGTTGACCACTACTACAACCACACTCATCACACTCATCATGAGGAGGACTACCAACATCATCTAATTTACATAAGATGTATGACAAGAAACACCATGACCTAGTTAGCATCAATGCCAACACTATAATGCCAACATTCATTTCACCTTGTGAATGTTTAGTGAGAAACCTAGCAATCTTCGCTTGCATTAGCCTTTATTTATTTAAGAAATAATAAAAATACCATTTGACTTTTAAGAAATCATACGAAGATATAATAATAGCTACCATTGCGTCAAGATGTTGAATGGATTGGGGATGATCATATTACAAAACACCCTAGAAAAATTAGAAGAATTTGAACTATAAAACATGTAATCGACACCCAATAAATTATTAATAATTTGTGGAAAGAAACTCCTAATAGAAGCAAGAATAAGTTGAACTACAAAAGATCCAATGAACATCCAATATATTATTAGGAATTTGTTTAGAGACATGAGGAGAGAGAACAACTTGTTTTAGGAGCATTTCAATTTTTACTTTCTTTAAGATAAGAGTTGAATCTATATAAATATCACTATCTCTAAATATCATGGGAAAAGAGAGAGAAAATCACATTAATTCTTTTCAATATCAATTTATTATGTAAAAGAATATATAAGGATGGAAAACATATAACCTTATTGTCTCCCTCATTTTAATTAGTTAACCATTGAAGATTCAAATTCCATTCTCTTTGAGTTTGAAGTTCTATATAGAATTTATGACTATACCATTATAGATCCATCTTAACTTTGAATCTACCAATCACTTAAAGGGATCAAATCTCTCTAGGTGCAAACCTCTTTTTGAATGCAAAATTTGAAGAAATGCTTGCACCTTAAGAGATTTGATCCCTCTTAGTGGTTGGTATATCTAGTGTTAATGTGGATCTTTTCTAATTCTTTATAATACTATTTATATTTATATCAATTTCATGTAACTCTATATAGAAATATTCTTATCTTTTAGTTTTATTAAATCTCCCACAATACATATAGCTACATACATATGTTTATAGCATATTGCATTGACATTGAATTTTCTTATATTATTTTAATTTATATTATATTATATATATATATATATATATATATATATATATATATAGAGAGAGAGAGAGAGAGAGAGAGAGAGAGAGAGAGAGAGAGAAATTTTATGTATCTTCGCTGATCCAAATCTCCTACCCAATCAACATCAACAAAACCACATATGTCCAGCACTCTATCTAATCCTAGTAGTCCTTGGTAGCAAAAACCATAATCATTATTACTGTGTAGATACATGGATACCTGCTTTACTTCTATCCAATGCTCCTTCCTTGGTTTTGAGATAAACTTGCTCAATACTCCCATTGCATGTGTAATGTCTGGTCTGGTACATACCATTGGATACATCATACTACCAACTTCACTTGCATATGGAACATGAGACATCATGTCCTATTTATCTTCATGTTGGGACACTATTTTGTAGATAACTTTAGACCTACAAGAATAGTAACCTTCACTGATTTGCTATCTTGAACATTAAACCTCTGCAATATTGTCTCAACATGCTTCCTCTAGTTTAACCAAAGCTTCCTCTTTACTTGATCTTGTTTAATTTCCATGCTCAAAATAAATTTTGCAACACCAATATCCTTCATGTAAAGTTTAGAGGACAATTGCATCTTGACATATTGGATAATTCTCTGTCATTTCTAATCAAGATCATATCATCCACATATAAGACAAAATGAATATCATGATCACCAATTAATTAAAAATACACACAATGATTTCCTTTGCTCCTTTTGAAGCCAAGTCCCTAGATATATGTATTAAATTTTTTATACCACATCCTTGGTGACTTATTTAACCCATACAAAGACTATTTTAACTTTCATACGAGTTATTTCTTACCCTTCACTGCAAAGCCTTTTTGTTGCTTCATATAGATCTCTTCTTCTAGACCCCCATGAAGAATTTATGTCTTCACATCCATATGTTCTACCTCAAAATTAAAAGCAACAAAAATAGATAAAAATAATATAATATAATCTATTGCAATAACAAGAGAAAAAATATAACCAAAATCAATTCCTGATACCAGGGAATAACCTTTTGCTACCAATCGAGATTTTCATTTCTCCAGTTTTCCTTCTGCATTCATTTTCTAATTAAAAACCCATTTCCTTCTAATGGGTTTTCTTCCAAATGGAAACTCCAATAGATCTTAAGTCGTATTTTTGTCCAAGGCTACAATTTCTTCAATCGTGGCCTTTTTCCAGATTTTTCCATCCTTTCAATCCACTACCTCCTTGACAGTTCTGGGATCATCACTAGTAATAGATAAAGCTAAATTTGAATGGAAATCAAATGGAATATACCTTTTTGGTTTCCTTCTTTCTCGAAGCGATCTCCCCAAAACTGGAGCGTGTGGTTCTTCTTCTTTTGATTATTGTTCTTATATAGAGTTTGATCCTTCATCCTTTAGTTTGATATCTATCTTCTCTAGTTCCTTTTCCCTTGGTAGGACTTCATGTGTCATGACATCCTTTACTTCTCTAAAAACTACATCTCGACTATACACAACCTTCTTTATTTCTAGGTTTCAAAGCTTGTAACTTTTAAACCATGTTTATACCCAATAAATATGCACCTTTCAAATTTACTCTCCAACTTGGTTCTTTTCTCCTTTGGAACATGTATTATTTTATCATAGTCAAATACCATGACATTTGAGAGAGAGGGTTTCTTACTAGTCCGTATCTCATATGGAGTCTTATATACCAATGTTGATGAAGTTGATCTATTAAAAAAATAACATGTAGTATCTACTTCCTTCACCCAAAATTCTTATCCTAATCTAGCAGTAGTAAGCATGCTCATTGCCATTTCCATCAACACCCTATTCATTATTTCTACAACTCCATTTTGTTGAGGTGTGTATTGAGTAGTCTTCTCTTGTGCTATACCACACTTCTTATAGAACTCTTTGAATTCCTTCTGGCATAACTCTCCACCATTATCTATCCTCAACACCTTGATATTTGTCTTGTCTAATTCTCCACCGGAGCCTTAAATTATTTAAACATGTCAAAGACTTTAGATTTCTTCCTAAGGAAATATAACCCTGCATTCCTCGAGAAGTCATTTATAAACAAGACATAGTAAATAAATTTACCCAGTGATGGAACCAACACAGATGAAAACACATCACTATGCACAAGCTCTAATATTCACTTTTACCTCTTAGCACCTAAATAAAAATTGACCTGATTCTACTTCCCATATACCCAATGCTTGCAGAAATCAAAATCTAGAGAGAAATTAGACATACATTCTACCATACCCATTACCATGCAGTATTTGAAGGCCCTTCTTTGGAATATGTCTCAGTATTTTGATGCCACAACATAGTCTTTTATCCATAAATTACATGGTTTTCTCCTTGACTTTCAAGTACAACAAAAAAATTTCACCCATCAATAATAGCACTGCAAAGCAATTTGTATAGAGTTCTTATCTAAACCACTTGCATCAACACCAATGATCCTCGAACCATCTTGTAGGTACTTTTCTATAAATTTATTTTTACACCTGCATCTTCTATCTTACTTATTAAAAATGGGTTTGTGGTCAATCCTAGAATGTCCAAAACACTAGTAAGTATTCTAATCCTTCCTCCTTTCAACTTCATCTTGACTTTTTCTTGTCCTATGATTTTGGTCTTCCTATCGTCACCTAGGAAGACATTTTCGCCATCATATTTCTCATCCTCGCAAAACCACTCCCTATGGGGATTCATGTGAAAGGATGCACATGATTCAATTAACCTTTCCTCGTGATCTACATGTGTATTTGAAGAATCCAAGTACACATCCCCACATTCATCTGAGGTATTTCTTTTCTCTACGAAAGGATCATCATACCTTTCCTTTTTCAATATTTTTAGATCTATAATACTTTTTGTAGTGACCTTATTTTTCTCATTTCCAGTATACTTTTACAAATTTTATAGGAGATTTATATATCCCTCTAGATTTGGATCTCCCACTTAAGGACTTATTTCTATTTCTATTATGGGAGCATCCTCTTATAAATGACACATATTCATTCTAGTTCTCCATATTTTTATATCTCATCTCCTTTGAAAACAAGGATGAGACTATTTCATCAAACTTTAAGGTAGTTGTATTTCTAGCTATGGCAATAACTAGACTATCCCATGAGTCTATTAAAGAACACAACCAACTAATGCACTTCTCCTCATTTGAAATATTAATATCAATAGAAAATAACTAACTTACCATAGCAATGAATGCATTTAGATGCTTTATCACCGAATATCCATCCATCATCCTCACGTTATACAGTTTCCTTCACAAGAAAAAAATATTTACCAAGGTGTAACAAACCCATCCCCACCCTTACCTTGAGTGGGGTGTTTGCCACTAATCAATTCAATTACTCTTTGCATCTGTTAGAAGAATGGGATAAAATATAAGTTTCTTTAGCTCATATATACATTCCTCCTTATTAATTCTCCTTCTAAGGGTTTAGGTTACTCAATGAAGGTTATGACCCTTCCTCTACACCTAGGCACAATGACCCAGATCATTAATTGCTTCATTTTATCTAATCATGAGCCATTTTTACACACACACATATATATGAACAATTGGAAAATCACATGACTTGTCGCCCATATGTCATGGGTCCCACACCACCAATTAATCTCTTGGAGCCAATGGCCACATGCCATACCACACTGGTGGTCCCCAAGGTCCAGTGACCTCTAGGACCAATAAAATTCTGCCACGTTGCTCCACTTTGTGGTCCCCACTGATCCCACTAGATCCAATGGTGGATACTAAAAGGTAGATCAATGACTTGTGTAGGGGGTCACCCTAGTGCTAACATCACAGGTAGGGGGGGAGGGGTCCTCCAAAATTGAATTGTTGATTATAGATTCTGGAAAAATAGTGTGCATAGGGGTCCCTTACCTACTGACATCACCTAGGAGGGGGTTTGCACACCGTCAATCTTCAATGAAGATCCTCCATTGTTGATTAACCTGTAGGGACCCTCCCTGCCAACATTATGTCCAATTGGGTTGTTGGCTCCGCCATGTCTCGGCACTAGCACATGGAGCCACTCCACGTAGCACGAGTATCCCCATCCTCTTGTTGCCTTTGACATAGTCGTTAACACAATCCAGAGGCGAACAATGTCCAATATCCAAGAACATGGAATCACACCTGCTAGTGCTTAAGGGAATGTATCTCTGATGACATGGCCATCACTACAACCAAAGATACATTAACATATACTACACACAATGATATGCCCACAACCATAGGTCCCATCCTGACAAAATTTTGATTATATCAGTTCAACCATGAATTTAAATGTGTATCTTATCAGTAAAGCATAAAATACCCTTCCTAGTGTGCTTGCACCATGTGAACATAATTACAAACCCTTCGTGCCTACAACACTTCTATATACAAAGAATTAGATCAAAACCTCAGTCATCTTGACCTTTTTAACATAATCACATTATTTTGCTTTTCTTTTGTACACCATGCAAAAATCAAACAATGTCTGCAAGTTGACATTAACAGTCCATACATATACAATCACAATCCGTAACAAAAATTATAGATTCAGGGAAATTATCTTGGATTGAGAGAAGAAGTATGGGCAACTGAGTCTAGGATAAGGGCTCTCCACCCAATCGTAGATACTTTTAGCAAAGCTCACTTGTAGCTATCACCCTCAAGCCATATTCCAAAGACTAGGGGAATTGCTTAAGGGGTCAAGACAACAACTATTGGCTGAAACAGGGACTCTAGAGGACCACCTTCCTCTACCCACCAGCCACTCAACAGTAAAATAATTTACATGGAATCAAGAAGATTTCTTCCTCTACCAAAAACAGTGGTTCCACCCACTTTAGGGAATCTAGAAATCACTGTAAAAATCACAACAAGAAAGGCTTCAAAGGTCCTCCCTCCAGGAATCCAAGGACACAATCCTCCACCCACACCATCAACGGAATCCAAAGAAAACCATCTCCACCCTATGGATTTATAGGAACTCAAGAGGCATTGTTCCTCACCAAGGAAAGACCATCTTCATGCCAGTCATGCCAACCAAGTTCAACTCACTATCTCCTCTTCTCTTTTATGTTTCGCTTTGTTTAATGGTGCTCTAATTTGATCCCTAGACTACTTTCTTGGATGAATGAGTGGATGATGGAATGTTGTCCTCCATGAGGTCAAACCCCTTCTTTTATATGTTGCTTACTTTTCCTAGACTAGAATTTACTCCCCTATCCTGACTATCAGAACAATCCTCCTTCATAAATTCTATCATTTCTACCTTGTAAGTCTTCTCCAAGGCAACATGGGCCTCTATACTTCTATTGCAACCTAATTAAATTCATGTCTAGTCCATTAAATAACGCCAACCAACCTTTAATGGTTGTCAAATATTTTTAATTTCTTGCACAAGGAAACCATAGACATCCCAAGAAAGCAACCTCCTTAGCTTTGGAATCCGTGTCCCTTGACTCAGTAGCTTTAAAAAAAATAAAAAAATTACATTGCATTTTCATGAGGAAATATGGTTTGGGTTTATCATAGACCCCTCCCCCTTGATGGAAGACTACCATCAATGTTCTTTTGCTGATATGCCGCCACAGGAAACAAGATAAAACACATATTGTTTTATGGAGCTTTATATATACAACCCTATACAATATTTACAATAATATACACATTTTCTTCCACCTATAAACAAAAATGTATATGTTTCTCTCATGGAGTTAGTCATTTCCCATGTGGCTTCCTCTGGCCCAAAGTGCCTCCATTGCACTTTGACTTTCTCTATAGATTGATTTTAGAGCATGAGACTACTCCAGTCTAGAATGCACAATGGTTATGGCTGGAACTCTCCCTCTAGTTCCACCTATAACACAAACCAATCAATTCCATGATTAGAATCCTTCACATATCTTTTAAGCAAAGAAACATGGAAAAAATCATGAACTCTAACTGAAGGAGGTAAAGCCAGCCTATAGGCCACTAGTCCAATCCTCTCAAGGATTTCAAAAGGCCCACAATACCATGGTCCCAAATTGGCACATGACCCAATGTTTAAATAACTCTTCTTAAGTTTTATTCTCAAATAAACATGTTCCCCGAATTGGAACTCTTTATACACCCTATGTTGATTTGCATAGTGTTTCTTCCTATCCTGTTCTACTTTCAAATTCTCCTTAATGATTTGAATTTTCTACTCCATTTCCTTAAGCATATCAGGCCCAACAAGGACCCTATTCATTAGAACATTCCAACTGATAGAATTATAGCAACTCCTCCCATACAAGGCTTCAAATGGACTCATCTTTATGGATTCTTGGTATCCATTGTTGTATGCAAATTATATAAGTGGAAGATACTCCTCCCACTTCTTGGGTTGATGCATTACATAAATCCTCAACATGTCTTCAAGGATCCTATTTGTCCTCTATATTTTCCCATCAATTTGTGGATGATATGTTGTACTAAATGCCAAATTTGTCCCCAAACCTACAAATAGTTCCTTTCAAAACTGTGAAGTAAAATTAGCATCTTTATATAAAATAATTTTCTTGGGGACATCGTGCAGTCTCATAATTTATTTTATGAAGATCTGTGCCACCTCACTAGCAAAATTAGTAGATTTGCCTACTATAAAGTGAGTTATTTTTCTCAATCTGCCAACCACTACCATGATTACATCATGTTGCCTAGAGGCTCTAGGAAAACCTGTAATAAAATCCATAGAAATTACCTCCCATTTCCATTTTGGTATGGGAATGGGCTACAATAGTCTTGTTTCTTATCGGATGCTTTAATTCAGCCTTCACTTGCTGACATTCTATGCATTTTTCCACAAAATCAACCACTTATTTCTTTAAATTTGGCCAATAATAGAACCTTTTGATGGTTGTGAGGGTCTTTTCGTACCCTAGGTGGCCTGAATAAGGATTGAATTTAAACTCTTTATTTATAATCCTTTCTAATTTGTCACTATTTGGCACATAAATTTTGTTTTTGAACCTAATTAGGATATCATCAATGAGATGATATTCCTCATCCTCACCACGATGTAAAAAAAAATTTCTCATTTGTTGATATTTTTCATCAAACTATCGTGCATTTTTTACCCTTTCAACTATGTTTGATTGGTAAGATCTTATGGCACCTAATTGATTCACTTGAATCCTCCTATTGAGTGTACCAACAACCATATTTTCCTTGTCTTTGATGTACTTAATCTCAAAATCAAACTCACTAAGTGTGGCTAGCCATCTAGCCTATCTTTCATTCAACTTTGATTGCTCAAACAAATACTTGAGCCCACTATGGTCTGTCATAATTGTAAATTTCCTACCAAAGATGTAATGCCTCCAAATCTTCAAAACATGAATGATGGTAGATAAATCTAGATCAAGAGTCACATAATTCACCTCATGTTTGTTTAATTTATTGACTCATAGCATATCACATGTCCTTTTGTTGTAGGCTCAAAATGTCTTCCTCAACATTATAAGGGAGACTGCCCAGTCAGGAACATAAAGTAGCTTCGTTTCCATTTGGAATGGTGGTTCCAACTCATTAAACCAGGTCATGTTACCTTCTATCTATATCTATTGGCTTAAAGTATGACTTTTAGCTACCAATAGAGAAGAGACATCGAATCAACTTTTCTTGCTATTCAGGCAAGAAAGTGATCCTTAAGCTAACCTAAGGCTCAGGTAAGCCACAACTGAAGTTTGCCTCTTTGATAAGAGGAATTCTAGAAATGTAGAATTTAATCTAAATACAAATTTATCCTAGAATGGAAGAAAAAGGAAAAAGATCCTAAGTCTATCTCGATTAGGAAGATATAGATCTAACCCAACCGAGAGCAAAGTAATTAAATGATTAGGATTAAAATTTGTCTGGCTTATAATGAATATCAAGCTAACGAAGTAGTTCAATTAACTAATATTATGAATACTAAAACAGATTATGTGCAAACATCTATTAACAAGAATAATTAATCAACAACATTTAGGAAGTAGTTCAGAACATGATGATGATTATAAAATTAGTAACTTAAATTATTAAACAATAATATAAGGAGATAGTTCAAAAAATATTAATGTTTGTTAAATCAGAATTAAAAGGTTGATTTAGGAGTAAATAGTTACTAAGAAATCATAGTTCAGCACACAAGAGCAGAGATAATTAATAGCATATAATTGAGGCAAATTACTCATATAGACAATAGTGCACAAATATGAATGAAAATGACACATTTATACCATTATAAAATGAAATTAGTATAAAAACAATAGTATTTTAAATACCAATTTATTGAAATTGTTTCTCTGGCTCTGATCTCTAATGGTCCTTTATAATGCTTGTACTCTGCTACAAAAAATTGAGTTGCAGTAGTGCAAACTCAGCTCCCCGAACATAGTCCAGAATGCAAAATAAAAAATCCCCAAAATTATCCCCCGGATCTAAGATTTTACTCTCCTCTCACCTACAACTCCAAACCCCCATTATGATAGTGCTTTTAAGAATTCCATAATTGCATAGAAGAGAAGCCCCTTCTCTATTCTTCAAACTACTATTTATAATTGCAAAAATTAATTCCAAATAGGAGAGTTGTTGAAGAATAATTCTGCTCCAATTTTCATTGGTCCAAATTCCTTTTCCCCCATGCTGGAGTAAGACCATTGATTGAAATCTTCTATTTCTCATCTCTTTCAATTGTTCCCATGGAAAAACCAATCAAAATTTAATTAAAATACAAATTAAAATAAAAAATACCAAATTTGGAAAACAAAACATCTTCTAATCAAGACTTTATTTAAATAAATAAATAAAATATAAGTTGATATTTTCTTTGATACTTGTAAATATCTTATTGGTCAAAGAGAACATAGTTGAATGGACCTACACTCAGCAGAGGCTATGAACAAATGAAAATGCAAAAAAAAAAAACTCAAAAATTATTTTTTTTACAAATTCAGAGCTTGATCTTCTACTAAATATTAGACTCATTAAATGACCAAATCTGGTCATGCAACCATTTCATAAATATTCTCCATGATTTTTTCTATCCAACAAGCTATCCTAGGCTTCATTTGACCAAGTAAATCTCAACTTATGAGCTTCCAAAGTTGAAGCCTCAAAATTACGAGAATTCTAGAAAATTTGTCCCTAGACCAAAAATAAGAATTCTTAATTAAAAAACTAATACTAAATTAAATTAACCGTTATTACTGTTAGTGTCGGTCTTGAGCCCTCCATCGGTGATCAAAAGCTCTTTGCATTATGCATAGGTAGGTGTCTCATCATTGTCAGTTTTGCATCCCGTTAAGCATGCCATAAAACTGATGGAGGAGCTGGTCCTTGTTCCCTTCTTGGCTTTGCTGGATCAGGTCATATCAGTTAATGAGCTTGTGTCACATTTGTTTTGCTTTGTCTTGAAATCCAAAGTCTTAGGTCTAGGGTTTCGGTCAAAAGTCTTTGCAATCTCATGAGTCAAAAGTCCATGAGTCCCCAGCAAGCCAGAAGGAGGTATGTAAATATGTTCCATTGATATTTTTTCATCA